>BQNB010016467.1:4478-29577 GCA_026074375.1 Tanacetum coccineum
GTTGTGGATTTTCTGCCAAGACTAGCACCAACATAGTCACTATTTAGGTTGACAAAAAGCTTCCAAGTCAAATGGTGAATCTCTAGGATACCAAAGGCCCAATTTAGGTTGACCTTTCAAGTATCTAAAGATCATATTCACAACATGAATATGTGACATTTTAGGAGTAACTTGGAACCTTGCACAAGCACAAACAGCAAACATTATGTTTGGCCTAGAAGCTATTAAGTACATCAATGATCCAATCATTGATCTGTATAAATGAACATCCACACTATCAGCTTCTTCATCCTTGACTAATGCCTTGTTAGGTTCCATGGGAGTGCTTGCTGTCTTCATCAAACTTCTTCAATTTGTCAGCCACACATTTGTCTTGGCTAATAAAGATTCCATCCTTCTTTCGTTGTACTTGTAACCCTAAGAAGAAAGTGAGTTTCCCCATAGAACTCATCTGGAATCTCTTGTGCATCAACCCTTCAAACTCATCACATAAAGACTTCTTTGTGAACCTAAAGATGATATCATCAACATACACATGTACTAACAAGATATCACCTTTGTCCTTCTTGATGAATAAAGTCTTATCCTCTTCTAAATCCATTTTCATTTAAATAGGTAGACAAGGTCTCATACCAGGCTCTAGGAGCTTGATGTAGACCATATAAAGCTTTTTCTACCTTATACACCTACCTTATACACTTATATCAGGAAAACTATGGATCTCAAAACCAGGAGTTGACACACATAAACCTCCTCTTTAATAGTACCAAAATAAAAAACCAAAAAAAGAAAGGGAAACTCTTACCATCCATCTGGTAACACCAATTTTTTTTTTTATTTTTAAAACCCCATAAATGTATGCATCGGGTAGCCAAAAAATTAACCTGTATTGCTTCATCCTAGCAACAGGAGCAACAAAAACCTATCATATCATTCCTTCTTCTTGGTTATAACCATGTGCAACTAGTCCTTGCCTTGTTTCCTTACTACAATGCCATCCTAAATCCTTTTTGTTTCAAAAGCCCATTTTGTTCTAACAATGGCCCTCTTGCCATCAGGTAGATTAACCAGTGTCCAAACCTTTTGAAGTTGAAATTGTAGAAGCTCCTCTTGCATTGCTTCTATCCAACTTGGATCTTCCAGAGCTTGAATCACTTTCTTGGGTTCCATTTGAGAGAGAAAATAGGCAAATAAGTAGTTTTGATAATCTTTATAATTTGTTCTCATCTGCTTATTAATGTAATATACCATGACATGTTCATCAAAAATTTTGGTCATTCTCCTTGTTTGAATAGCTGATTTAAAGTCTCCAATGATCTGGACTTTAGGATGATCCTTGCCAATTTTGGTTGTGGGAATAGGACTAACATTTAGTGTTGTTTCTAACTTGTTCAGGTCAGCCTCTGCACCCACATCTTCATCATCATAAGCATTACCAAAAATTCTAGCATCATCCATTAGAGTCACATTTGAAACAGGTGGAAGTGTAAATGTATTTTTGAAAGGAGAAAATCTTTCAAATAGATGTTCCTTAAATGCATTAGAAGCTTCAGCAGCATTAACTAGTGATGATGGATCATCATTAGTAAAAGATATCCAGTAATACTAACAGTGTGTGACCTAAGCAGTATATAAAACTATAAACACCTGTTAGATTTTCAGTATCTTTTCTTAGTTGAAGTAGCCTTTCAAACTCCCTTCTTGTGGCTGATCATCTTTCCCGATGTTTATTATGAAGCTCCACTTCATCATTTTAGTATGCTTCTCTTCAGCATCTTCTTCAACCTACCCTTGGATCTTGAGAGATTAATGGATCAGTTGTGTAGATAGGTATTAGGATGTATTCTTGTTCAGGTTCTATCTTCTTCTCAGCTTGACTTGTAACAATGTTATCTCTAGTTCCTACAATACCATTAGTTTGATTTCCTGCAACAACTGGCACATAGTTCATAGATATTGTCAAAGAATCAACATCAAAAAGCCTCTATCCATTTCTTAGTCACGATTAGTGTAGGTTTCAAGAAAACTAATATTTAAGGTCTTTTCACTATCCATGGTCCTCTTGTTAAATTCTCTCATGGCCTTGCTAACTACAGAGTACCCAACAAAAAATCCCTCATCAGCTTTTCCATCAAACTTGCCTAGATGATCCCTAGTATTTAAGATGGTAACAGGACACCCAAAAGGTTTCATGAAGTCTAGCCAATGGGGTCCTCCACCGAATAAGTTATAAAGTGTGTCTTGTTATGAGGCTTAATATTAAGTACTCTATTTAGCACATAGCAAGGCAGTATTAACTGCTTTCAACCCCAAAAGGTTAGTTGGTAACTTAGAGTTCAACTAACATAGGTTATTGTAAAGTAGAAGAGTATAATGTAGTAAGTAAAATAGTAGGACAGAGGTAAGGAGGTAAGGAGGGATACAAGTGAAGGGAAGGTGTGGTAGTGAGGAGTAAGAGAGAAAGAAGATTATACAGGTATGAAGGTACTGAGAAGAGAGTAGGGGGAAGTAGTGAGTCAGGAAATAAGGAGAGCAAGACAGTATAAGGAAGTGGGTAGTAGGTACGACCAACGAACTGCCTGTACGGACCCCCGTGTGCCTCCAAGGCCTCTCGCCCTATGACGCAGACGGCACAATGCAGTCATGACCCTTGTTTGGACAGCCTACTATAGCAATGCTCGCGGACACCACACGACGAGAAGACCGCCACTCAGGCGCAAACACGGCTACACTCCAACTGTAAGCCACTCCAGCTGCCCTGACACGCTGTCTCGTCCATACTTCTCACTCTTTACTACGTACACCTTGCTGCCCCCACATACCCTCCCCGCATTCCACTTCTCCTACTCTGTCACCCTTATACTCTCTATCTCTACCCTCTTCTCCGATGACTTTCCTCCTCTCAATACTCATCGTGCCTCTCCCAATTTGCTCGTTACTCTCTCCGGTCTTTACTACCAGCCGCTTTTCGGAGCGTCCAGTCCCTCACCGTCTTTCCTTACCAATGTTTCTGACCTCTATTTCAAGAACCCCCACACTCGAGCGTAACTCCACACACCCCCTAGAGCAGGATATGGAGTGGTTGGATCTCGTCTTTCACTCCCTATTCTTTATAGTGCGTTCGTTTTGGGTTACTCTCCCGCTCTTTCTCTACCATGGCTCTACCGATCATTGTACTCCATCTCTACTCATAACCCAGCCCTTTTTGTATAACGAAACCCCAGTCCTGTCTAACGACTTCGTGCAATAACACTCTCTAATCCATCTTCCGTATCATTTCAACTCCCTTACTTCCTCTCCCTGTCTAGCGCTTTAACCCCTACTCTGCTCTGACTTGTTCCCTCGTCTCCCTCTAATTGTTTTTCCCTCTTGTTTCATCTACTCTCGATGATTAGAATCTGATGAGTGAGGGTTAGTGAAAGCTCTCCATGGTTACCCCTGCGCCTGTGACAGCGCCACGTACCCCGCATCAAACTACTTCTTACTATGCCGAGACTCGGATTTCATCTTCTTGAAGCGGGACAACGCTCCCGAGTCCTGCCCTGCTCACTCAATCCTCCTTCTCAATGCCCGGCACACCCCCCCCCCCCCTTGCTAAGTACGCCTGTCTTAGCTATCGTTCCATTACGTCTTTTTCTGGCGATAGATTAAATCGTAAACTCATCATCTTCCCTCTATATTGCTTTTCTGACCTCGTCCTTACCTTGTAATACCACACTCATCCCTCTTAGACACCGACAAACGCCTATACGCCGCCCAACAGGTAATCTAAATTCTCCCTCACAACACCATTCTGCAGAGGATACCCAACACCACAGAATACCTCTAATCCCCTTTATTTCATAAACAGATTCATTACACTATTTTTGAACTTATTCCAATTGTCACATCTTAATAACTTTTACTTTAAATATCTAGTTTATTTTTCTATTTCTTTATGAAGAGTCTCTTAATATCACACAAAGTCTCATCCTTAGTGGCCAAAAAGAATACCCAAGAAAATATACTAAAGTCATCAGTGACAACTAGGCAATACGACTTTTTCATTAAAATAGGTCCATATGAAGCATATGTAAGGGTTTGCTGATTGAGTTTACAAGTTTGGCCTTACAGGAGGCTTTGTGTTGCTTTCCTTTCTGATAAGGGTTTGAGATGTGGGTGTTTGTATGGGATTTAGGCTCCGCAACACAAGAATGGACATTTTCAAAAATCTTTGAAGGCCCACCACTAATAAGGATTTCCCCTTCACAAGTTTATTTTGTTTTAAAGTTCATGTGACCAAGCCTCCAATGCCATATAATTGATTAATAAATTGATGGCCTTAGTAAAGAGGCAAGTTAAACCTTTAGTGGGAATAACACTCTTTAGGTCAACACTGTAAATGTTATCCTTTCTTGGAACTCTCAGCAAGAATTGACTTTCATCAAGTAGCTTAAAGTCTGAAGATAAGACAAGACATCCAATGTTAGTAAAAAGAACATTATTCCTTTTGTCACAGATTTGTGACACACTAAACAAGTTATACTTAAGCTATTTACAAAAGTACATATTATTCAAAATTCTAATGTTCCTGTTTTAATTTTACCTTTTCCAGAAAATTAATAACCTTTACCCTCTCCCAAGGAAACAAATCACTACATCAAAATCTTTAATACCAGTAAGATAGCATTTGTTTTCCAATTATGTCCTTGAGGAACACTGTCATAACTCCTTTTTCCTTGTACTTCTTCTGTTGTGGGTTGCCCTGCACATAAAATAAGAGAATTAGACTCTTTTGGGGATCCAAGCCATTATAGACTTGGATCGCCTCATGCATTAATGTAAGAAATTTTTCTTGAAAGTATTTGATGCACTACTAGTTTTTTTTGCTTTCAAACCAGCATAAGCTGAGGCCTTAATAGCATTTGCTCCTTTTCCCTTATTTTCACATACTACTACTAACTACAGGCTCTATCCTAGCAGTAAGATCTTTACCCTAACAGAATTAACCTTGTTTTATTGAAAAAATACTAATTTGTATTATGAATACATGTTAAATGGCCTTCTGACATGTGAATTTCCCCCTTTTTATAAGACATGTGATATTGTTCCTAGGATGCATTCACATTGGTGTTTGAGCCAGCAGTATTACTGGCCTAACAACTTATTAACACATACACCAATAGTGTTAAACAACAATACATTAGCAATATTAATTTTGTCAGACCTAGTTAAAACTGCTTATGGAACAAATCTTCTATTGGGGTAAGGGTGAGTCATTTTATTAGCAAAATTCTTGTGGTTCACCCTTCTTGAGTTGTTCCACACTGGTCTTATAACTTTTTGTCACACACATAATGAATATGCCTCAAATCAACCACAAACAAAACAAGCTATTATTAATCATTTCAAGTTACTTCATAGTCTTTGAGACATAAAGATTGTTCAGTTTTTCTTTGGTTCCCATCTAGGATAGTTGTTTGTTTTGTTTTAATGTTTCTACCATTCTTACTGTTTCCCTAGCAAACTTAACAAGTTTTATCTTTTTAGTGCTAGAACTAACAGTTTTAATCCTTAGGTATAATTTCTACCTCACTTTCATCATCAAAATTCCAATCCTCAATGACTGGAGGTTTAAATCTATTCTCCATAACAGTTTTTAGGTTCTAAACTGCATCACCTTACTTTTTTACATTAGACGAGACTCATGATTTGACTCACTGCCTTAACCATTACTAGTGAAAACAACAATAGTAAACATCTAAATTCTCCACTGGTTTAACTATTTATAATTCAATAAACTTTAGATCAGTTTTGCAGCATGTGAAAATTCCCCTGTAAATGGTATGGAGGAACTGCACGATATCCCTTTCAGATTTGGACTTATTATTTCGTCTGATTTTCTAACAACTCAATGAATTCACAAGCTTCTACTGCAGAGAAGCAATAGAAGAAAAAGATTACAATAAATCCTAGTCCATTTTAAACTAGTTAATGACTTGACTTTCCCCATAAAAAAGCACGGTTGTTTTTGTTGTGATGTGAAGGGTGTTGTGCAAAATTATTCAAAGATTTTGATGAAGTTTTTGATAACTTCTCTAATGTTAGTTTAACTCATCTCTCACATTTTTCTTCTTTTTCCAAATTTCTTTTTGTTTTTCAACTAATGTAGTATCTCTTAGTTTTGACTTCAAGTTTAAATATGATGCTTTCCCTTCAAACACAGCCTTATTTTTCTTATAGTAAGCTATTCAGCTTCTACTGATTCTAAACTTGCGTTAATAAACTACCCTAATTAAATTGAGACTTTTTTTGTTAATACTGAAGAAACAAATATCATATTGTCCTTTGAGAGTAGCATAAGCTTTACACATGATTTAAACAAGATCTAAACCTCAGAATCTGAACTGGAAGAACTTCCTAAATATGTAAATGCCATCAATCAAATTTGTAGGAACGCTCTTCCTCAGCTGGACTCCATCATACCCTTCAAATTCTATCTTGAGCACCAAGGCATTTTCATTTGGAGTTTCAACTAACACAGTTCTTCTATAATTACTCTTCCGTCTATTTCCTATTTCTAGTAGCCTTAACATTCTCTACAAAGTGACCATAATTATGACAAAATAGCCCTCCAACTTTAGACCTTCAAATCTAACTCTTTGACCATTTACATCCAACTTCCTTCCTGTCCTCTTGATCAATCTCCTAACTCTAATTATCAGCATAGCTATCTCCCATTGTAAATCCATTTCTTCTAGATCATCAGGATTAATTTGTTCTAGATCCTCTTATGGAAGTTAAGGAAAATTGGGTTGACTAGATAGGAAAGTACAGCTCATAGCATCACTAAGGTTATCTCCAAATGTAGGATTAACTTTGAGTAATGAAGCACAACTAACCTCCAAAGCATGTATGTGCTTCATTTGTGTGCTATTGATGTAAGTACTAGTTGGAGGACACAAAAGCCACATTTTGGTGGATTTTGACTTGCAACTGTGATGATCCTGAGATTTAAGTTATATATCTTTAAAGTAATGTTGTTATAAAGTCATACCAAACTGATATGGTCTCTATTTCCCGTTTGTTCCTCCAGAATCAAGCATGATCTTCCAATCGATGGAAAGACATCTTAATAACAGTTTTAAATTCATGTCATACTGTGTAATAACATCAGCGATTAATTACATTATAATATCTTGAATTTCCAACTGAGTGATAAGTTTATGCCAACCTATCAAAAAGTTTGATCCATTTCTTTGAACTTGATCCTGCAAAGTTCTCATTTGTTTGATTGAGTAAGTTCCTCTAAACTTTCTAGATTCCTTTGTTCCTCCATACCTCTCTCAATGGCTTCCATGAGCAAATTCGCATCTTATAAGAAAGGTGAACTCAGTTGAACCTTATTTGGGAGTGCCCATCAACAGGTTTTTTTTTTATTCTCTAGCGTTCATCTCATTCCTCATTCATGTGTTTCTTCTGCAGCTGTAGGTTTCATATTTCTTCTCAGTTTCTCTAACATTTATTCTATACACTTTGTTACACATTTTAAATATATCCCGAGGGAGTAAATCAAGTCATATAAAGTATTGTTCTATCCTTATAAACCAAGGAGAATATAATATCCTGGGTTTGAGTGATAAGAATTTTGTAGTCAAAAATTGTAGAAATAGTTCCTCTGCCTCCATCTTATCACTGAGAAGTAGATCTAGTATATATTGTTTGTTTCTTCTTATTCAAAGCTTCACAACAAGCTCTGATACCACTTGAATGATACCCAAAGAAAAGATCTTTAACTTCTAGCATGATGTAAGGTTCCGTATCCTTGGATAAATCCAAAGGTCCAAAGAATGAAACTTGTGTATATGATAATAAACTATGCGGAATCTCGTTTATACCACTAAAGAGAATAATAGAAAAGTATGCTTAACAAACAATAAATATGAATCAAAACAATAAGCTCCAATATATTAATACTAACACTCTTTGACAGTGTTAGGGTTTACAACCTTGAATCTAATGAAAATGACTGACTCTTTTTGCTACATTGAATTCTATACCTATGACACTCATTTTTTATACCCAAGGAGTACCTACAAGGCTTACAATACATTCCTTAAGAGATATCATGAATCCTTTTTCTAAAGCAACCGTTAATCTCTTAAACAATACATTATACATATCGTTTTACAAAATAACTCCATAACATATCTTCAAATGTATTCTTATTCTCCAACAATCCTTATCATCTTTACTCGACTTATCCTTCGACAGTAGTACTCTTCTAGCAGTTGTAATCCAGCAACATTAACTTTTGTACCAGCAGTACTAATAAACATAAGCAGTAGTAACATTAGTACACATACTAATATATACTAATAGTAGTAACTGTGTACTAGCAGTCTTAACTTTACTACTAGCAGCACTAACTACTTAGCATATACTTCAGTCTTCAACTCTAAGTAGTCTTAACTTCAACTAGCAGCAATAACTTTATACTAACAGTACTAAATTATACTAACAGTAGTAACTAGCAGTAGTAACTTTATACTACCACTACTCACTACATTAGCAATAATATTCATTAGTAACACCCACATACTAAGTTAATTCTTGACAGCACTAATATATACCTGAGCAGTAGTAACTCTAAGAATCATCTCGAAGACTTTAAGTCCTAACAAGTACCATAGACCCATGTTAATGGTTTGTCTTAGATATCAAAAGATCCTTTTGACCTCTTTGAGGTGTTTTTGGTTAGGTGTGCCTGATAACGCGCACATACAAATGTCGCAAAGGTAATGACTGGTCGACTACTAGTGAGATACATAAGTCCCCTAATCATACTATGATATTTTAGTATGAATCAACATGGGTACTACCTATAAAACTTCATCTGTTTGGTTTGTAGCCATCTGGTGTACAAATGGTATCACATTATTTTCCATCCCATGTTTCTTAAAAGAACCAAAGTATTTGCGAATGACATATAAAGAAACCTTCAGGGTGATTGATAGAACTAAAAGTCTGAGAAAAAACTTCATATTCGACCAAGTCAATAACATATCAAAATTATCTTTCAATAGGTTTTCAAATCTTTTTGCAAACATTGGTTTAGTTGACCCAAAAATTATATCATCGGCATAGATTTGAACTAATAAAATGTCATCCCTGTGTCTTCTTGTAAACAATGTCGGATCGACAATACCTTTTGTGAAATGATATTCGATTAAGATGTTAAAAAAAGAAAGCTTGCCATAACCAAGGCTCCCAGGTGCTGTTGAGACCGTATAGAGCTTTGTTCAGACGATATACGTTGTTCAAGATGTCTAGATTCCACAAATCCATCCGCTGACGAACAAAAACTTCCTCTTTCATAGACCGATTCAGGAATGCCGATTGATGTCCAAGTATGCTAAATAGTGAAGTTCTTGTTGAGCCGCGTATGCACAAAAAACCTACAGCTTCAAGTCTTGCAACAGGTGCAAAAGACTCCCTTAAAATCGATTCCGACTCTCTTGAAACGAAATCCTTTGCCAACTAAACCAGACTTGTTCCAAATAACCGAGTTTTCAGTATCAGTCTTTTTCTAAAATCATTGACTGTGATTAATGGATTTGTCAATAGGGACATCGACAAGTTCCTAAACAACAAGGCGTTTGAACTTGTTAAGCTAATCTTACATGGATTCAATCCAGCTGGCATCAAGCATAGCTTCCTTTATATTTTTTGGTTCAATTGTACTCACTTTTAATGCATACATACAAACTTCTATATCAGTTCAAAGTCGATTTCTTGACATTACATGGTTTTGAAGGATCACAATCACTTTTCAATGGATGAATCTTATCCAACCTATCACTAAGCGATGTTTTCGATGAAACTCGTGCATATTTGATGGATCCTGATATGTTGAAGATGACTTAGCTTCTTCGAACATAAGAGTTGGAGGTGCATTGTAGAACACATTTCCATCAAAATCTGCAACGCTTATTGAACGAATTCATTGACATTTTCATTCAAGACTGGAGAGTTTGGTTCAGTGGCAACTTGGTCCAAAGATGAGGCTCTAGATATATCATCGAATTCATCGGCATTTCATTCCATCCGACATTTTCATTCAAAGACTGAACCAAAATTTTGTACCGAGAATACTCATCAACGATCACTAGAAAATCATTTCTTTCCATTGATACTCGTGACCCTTATTGGCCCACATAAATCCATATGAAGTAGTTTGAGTTAAGAATCTGTGCGTGGAACCAATTTTTATGGAAGTGAAGCTTTCTTGCTTTTACCTTGTTCACAAGCTGAACATAGTATTTTTGTTATACTTAAATTCAGAATACATCAACTAGATCTTTGATGTTAGTTGATTAATGGTATCGAAATTCAAAATGAGAAAAGCCTGCGACGCCATAACACCCAGATATTAGTAGATGTATGCTCTGGACAATTAAAGAAGCACACTGAAAAGAAGCCCCGCCATCTTAGAAATAAGCTAGATGTAATAGGATTTGTGAATCACGAGAACCGGTAAGCAAGTCATCACCCTTTAAATTCTAAACATAACACGTGTTTGAACGAAAACCTACTTCTAAAACTCAATCACAAAATTGTCCCGACCTAGAAAAAAATTGAGTGTCCCGAGGCCTTCTCAACATAAAAGATGTGTACATCCTCGGAGATTGCGCGTTGACCATAATCTCCATATCTAATGATTGTAGTGAAATGATCATTCCTAAAGCGGACTGTTCCCATGAATTTCTTAATGAAATTTCTTAGCAGTTGAAGATTGCCAATCATATGCGTCGAACATCCACTATCAACAATCCAAAGGACTAGCTGAATCACCTACATCACATGAAACAAATTTAGATGGGAAGAAGTGGACAATTATTGGCCACCCATTTCCTAAGTTGTGAACCGAGTGTAGATTAAACGAACACGGATACGACTCTTTGTTTCACTCGGAAGTGATTGAGCAGTTTTGCTTTTGGGTGACCAATTAAAACTTTGTTGGTATTCAAAGTATCTTTGCCACTTTTGACTTGTTGCAATTTTGTTTTTCTTTAATTCTAAGTTTTCTTACTTTGACTAGAATTATGAGATAGTGATGATGCACTAAATACCTAATTTGTTGCTTTTGGGGTTTCAGCAACACTTAATCTAGATTTTGCAACTACAGAAGTAGCTCCTAAATTCTTAGATTTTGCTGCTATGGTGTAGTGAATAAGGCTCTCTTAACATTAGAATTCCTAGACAAAGCATAACGAGCAACACACTTTTCATGAAGAAAGATAAAAACCATCTTTACCACAAGAAACACAAAACAATATTGAACAATCAATAACATCATTTATAGTCTTAGATTTGATTACACGAGCATATGTTTGACATACAATTCAAGTCCTTTTGTTTCATCACTTTTATTACGAATCATGATAACTGTTTAAACAATAATGTCCAAAAATGTTATTTAGTATTTTTTCCGACTTTCAATGTTTTGATAAAACAAAAATGAGAACACATTTACGATAAAATTAAACGTTTAAAAAAATTACAATCATAAAATCTATTTCTAGGATTAAATCACTTAAGTATGGAAAACAATCATTAAACATGATTATGATCAAGAAATAATTTTTCCTTAAATCTTATACTGCTTCCACAAAAATGTTTTTATACAAATATAAAACAATTATGTATACAATAAAAAAATGTTTTTTATTTCAATTTTCCCACCCAAAATGGAAGGTTCCATAACAGATACAACCTTCACCACAAAAGGGCAAAAAATGTAGCGGAGTCTAGCGGCGGCCCCCTTATAGGGTCAGCGGCCCCCTTATATATAAAGGACCGCCGGGACCGCAGCCAGTAACGGTCATTTTTTTTGTCCCCTATAAATACTAGGCCACCCTATTTCAAAAACAGACTTCCTCTTGCCAAAAATTCTATCAGATCTAGTTTTCTCTCTTTTTCATTTCTTTCTAAAACACATATCTTGATCACTAACATTCCTTCATTTTGTTTCAAGTGATTAATTCTTTCTTCCTCCCTTCTTCACCTTCTAATCAAGTGCAAGAGAAGAACAATCGTATTCTTCTACATACGAATTGTTATCGAGTGATCTCTCTCTCTTTTCTTCCTTCAAGATTCACAAAACATTCATTATATTTGTTTATTGTGTCATTGTATAAAAACTTGGAGTTCGACGTGTAGAACTCACGAGTGTATATTGTATATTGGTGTGATTTAGATTGTGTGTCAATCCAAGATTGTACATCTGTAGTGTGTGAAGACTTAGTGAAGTCTTAGATTGGTTCTAGCTAAGATTAGGACTCGACATCTAGCTTAGTGTCGGAAAAGTGAGTAAGCGATGTGTAAACGGTTTTCTCCGCCTAAATGGAACTTGTTGACATAGTAAAATCTCGAGTGGAGTAGGAACGAAGAGGTGCTTCGTTGCTGAACAAAATAAATCTTGTGTCATTGGTTTTGATCGACCTTTCCTTACCATCTTTACTATATACTATTATTGTTAGATAGTATTGCTGTGATTCAAATTGTTTGAGGTTGATTGACATACAAAACCGAATCAAACTATTTTATAAGCAAACTTTATAAAATAGCTAATATATCGGACCTAAAACTATATCAACCCCCCCTTCTAGTTTTTACAGATTGGTAATCAGCAAAGTCAGACCCGTATGGCCATTTCTTTAAGATTTTTTAAAATATATAGTATTTTAAAGCTTTGATCCGATCGATGGATCCGATTAGCAATACTAGAAGTGCAATCTATGCAAAGACCACCACTAATTGAAAAGCGATAGTTTTTAATTATTGGAAAAAAAATTCGAGACATAGTTAAATCAAAAGATCTAGATCATTGGCTGTTATTACCAATGGTGTATTTTCAACCTATTATTCCAAAATTCGAAACCAAACTAGATGAAGTTTGTCCGTGTTGAAACAAACGATTATCTTAAAAGAAGGGCTTTCAAAAAATAATGAAGCCAAAATGGTTAATTACAATATTGCTTTGCCTAGAAAAGAATAAGAAAATTTTCCATGTTAATACGTCAAAAGAATTTGGAAACCTTATTTAATCACAACCATACAAGGTAATAGTCCAAGTCAAATGATAATAAGATTCGACCTTTTGGTCCAACATTATGAACAAATTCGTTATTTCCGAAGATGAATCTATAGAATAATGCTTTCACTAGATGTAATACTAATTTATATACTAAGTCTAAAGATCTTGATGAAGGTTATTCTATAAGAACTACTAAGAAAGTTTTCTTTAGTGTGCTCTACACTTAAATGGAGAGCAAAGACACGGAATTGAAGAATCAAAAGACTTGACATCACTATCTCATGATTAGCTCATTGGAAACCTCAAGTACATGAATGATCATCACAAGAAAGATTCCGAAATAGTCAAAGCAACAATATGAAAGGAAATCTCTGCATTAAAGCTACGAAAGAATCTATGATGTCAGTAGTGTATTCGACATCCGGTAGTGAATAGCGAACTAGAGTATGCCATGGCGTAAGAGATCTTCAAAGAAAAAACTTTAAGAGAAAAGGTAAAATCGTAAAAAAGAGAGACAACTCGGAATGAAAAAAAGACGTTCCAAAGAAGCACGAGATGACAAGACCAGGTAAAAATGCAAAGAAAATGATTTAGAAGGGCAACCCAATCATCTATGAGAATGTCTAAAGCCACCGAAAGACAAAAACCAAAAAAGACCTTTGGTCGAGTGTTTACACGGATCGTTGGGTCGATAGCGTGTTAAGTGAAGCGATGATGAGAATGACAAAGACGAAAC
This sequence comes from Tanacetum coccineum, assembly GCA_026074375.1. Lineage (NCBI taxonomy): Eukaryota > Viridiplantae > Streptophyta > Magnoliopsida > Asterales > Asteraceae > Tanacetum > Tanacetum coccineum. Next base: position 18,293 of record BQNB010016467.1, read on the forward strand.
ATGTCTTGTAGCGTCATGCATCAAGTAGGTATTTCAGAATCCTCCTTACATTTAGTGATGAAAACCACACAAATGATGATATATATTTAGACAATGAATATGATAGATCTGCAAAATGAGTCAAGATAATCACAAAATCAAAAAGGCTAAAAGCCATAGAAATAGCATTAGAAAATGAGCTTAGAGAACTAAAAGATAAATTACCATATTCGAGAAAAACAAGGAGTTGATCTCGAATTGATATGTGTCCAATGTACCTAAAATTAAAATGAAAAACTCAAAGATGAATCCACTAGATTGAATAAATTTGAAAAGATAACACATTGCTTGAATGAAATGCTAAGTAATCAAAAACCCTCCGGTGATAAATTAGGTTTAGGGTTTAATTCATTTAAAGCATCATCTAGTGGAACAAAGGAAATAAAATTTGTTAAAAAGCTCAGAAAAAGCATCCTCTGATGGAGGTACCATAAATAGGGACAACCCCATAAAACATGGGGGCGAACCCTCGTAATGTTCTGGCGGCCCCAAAATAAATAAGGGACCGCCCCAAAATGCCAATATCAAAGAGAAGATAATTTTCTTTCAAAAAATCCATTTTGGTGGTCATAGATACAAAAACACAAAATTGTTAAAACAAATTAAAGTCCTATAGCTATCCTATGAAGTCAAAACAATTTTATAAAACCAGTTAGTCAAGAACCCGGAGTTTGGATTTTCAAACAACATTTTTTTTTTAGATCAAAAACCCACCTCCTAGAAAGAGTCAATAATAATTATCTCGACTAAACACCGCAACCAAGAAGACATGTTGTCAACAAAACCAACCTCATTGCTCTCTGTAACTTGGAACAACTTCCCATGTAAAAGTTACATGCCATGGGAAATGTGTCTTCCATTCTCACATCCTAACCAATGCATTCAATTGCAAAGGATGACGGCACTAACCACCTTTGGACCCATAGATATTGGGGACCAAATGTTTGATTATTGTCTTATAAAAAATAGATAAGCATGGCGTCGCATTGGAACCTGAGAAATGGATCAAGGATAGCGATGCACCGATCCAAACACTTGATGGGCAACCAGAAAAGCTCTTCTCCACTTTACAAGGCATACAAAGGAGGTAATGTCCATTTTGGAGTAATCTTCGCGTGTAACATCATTGCAAAGTACGATTTCTAATGACTCACTCAAAATAGATATTGTAGAACATGTTGATAACTTAGATTTAACTTGCTTAGTAATAGGACAAATAGTGCTAATAGAGTGTAAAGTAAACTTTCTCTAACATGATAGTAAAAATCGCTAAGAAATGGTAAAGTCATAGGTAGAGGTATTAGAAGAAACGGCTATACGTGATGACGTTAGAATAAGCCTAAGGATCAAATTTGTCTAGCACGAATGATGAAAATTCCACTTTGTTGGCATAGGAATTAGGTCACGCCAAATATGCGACCTCATTCAAATCGTAAGAGTAAGTTTGTGGGTACAGCTTCTAAGGAATTAGTTAGAAACTTACCTAGGCTTAAGTTTGATCAACATTTTTGTGATGCTTGCAAAGTTAGAAAACAAGCTCACACTAGTCACAAAGCTAAGAATTTAGTCTCAACGACTAGATGCTTAGAACTTCTCCACATGGATCTTTTTGTCATCCACCGTACGGAGTTACGGAGGAAACCGTTACACCTTAGATCATTAGTAGATACTACTCTAATATACTTTTGGACTAGATTCCTTAAGGATAAAACCACAAAACATCTTTCGAGATCAATTCGAAATATTTAGTAAGAAAATCCAAAATCAACTAGGATGTACAATAGTGCCAATAAGAACCGATCACGGTAGAGAATTTAGATTAATGAAGTGCAATTTGGAAATTTTGTATATGCCAACGAATTACTCATGAACTTCTCGGCTCCTCGCACGTCCTCAATCAAATGGCGTTTGGTTGAAAGTAAAAATAGACACTTCAAGAAATTAGTAAGAACTAATATTTGAACAAACAATCGTTACCCCCAAAAGTTTTGGTGAACATGGCCGTATATACTTCAACATATTATTCTTAAAAGCCGAATCCTAATAATGACCCATCCTAGGAAAAACACCTTATAAAATCTTGAGATGTTAGAAAACCAACTCTTGATTATTTTAGAGTGTTCGTAAGAGCAAATGCTTCATTCTAAACACTAAAGACAACCTATACCAAGTTTTACCCAAAGGTCTTATACAAGTGGGTCTTTTAGTTACACCAAAATAGTAAAGCCTATAACATTCTTAATAAATATACTAGGAAATATCGAAGAATCACTCATGTGACAATTCTGATGAAACTCCTCCAACCCTCTAAGACACATCACCCTTGGTGAAGATGACCTAGATGAAGTAAGAAGCTATTAACTGAAATCGAAAAGGAAACCAGAAAATGACTATTTGAGGAGAAACCCTCTAGAGATTGACGGAAAATAGTACATATTAAGGAATCTAGGAAACCATCCCTTAGAAAATGTCATAGGAAATCTAAACCAAAAACCTTATGATCAAAAGCTCAAACCAAAGCGCAAACTTTATTGTTTCAATTTTCTACCATAAGAACCTAAAATGTAAATGAAAGCCTTATGAACAAAAGTTTGGATAGATCGCCATGCAAGAAGAATAAATCAATTCATTAGCATAATAAGACTTTGGGAGTATTCCACAACCTAAGAATATGAAAATTATAGGAAACTAAAGTGTGTATAGAAATAAGTTAGCATGAGAACGGTATTGTTTCTCAAATAGGCTAGAATTAGTTATGGCTAAGGTTAACAACCAACCAAAGAGGTGCATCATTATGATGAAACTTATACCGCCGGTTCTAACTTGAGTCTATTAAAATATTATTACTTATGCTTGTGCTTTAGATTTTAAATTATTCAAATGGGATGTAAACAGTGGGCAATCCAAAACGGTATGATCACTAAGGAGGTAACGTGGCACAACCTCTGGGAAATTATATCATTGATTTTGAAAAACCGATCATGTTTATAATTAAAGAAAGCTTATATGGACTAAGCCAGCATCCAAAGCTTGGTATGATGATTAAAAACTTTTCTTATTCAAACATTAAATATAAAATGGGGATGGTAGATAATACTCATTTACTAAGAAAAAATCAAATCTCATCAATGTCAAATATATGTCGATGACATTATATTCGGCTTCGACTTGTCAAGACATTGTGGATAATTTGCCAAATCATGTATGACAGTTCGAGATGAGCAATGATGGAGAACTTAACTTCCTTCATTTGGATACAAAATTAAACAAATGGAAGATGGTATATTCTTAATCAATCTAAGTAATAAAGAAATGCTTAAGAAATTTGGTCAGAAGATTCTAAACTAATGAAAACCACCCCCATGTCCTCCGATACTAAACTCACAAAATGAAGAAGTGTGAGTCCGGATAGATAGTACCAAGTATCGAGGCATGAAGTTAGCATATTATACCTAACGGCAAGTAGGCCTGATATCATGTATAGTGTCTGCCTTTGTGACCCAGCATCAAGAGGCTCCCAAAACTCTCACCTGAGAGCGGTTTAGCGTATCTCCGATACATTAAAGGCACTACGCACTTAGGATTATGGTATCCTAAGGGGACTGGCATAGAAACCGTAGTATATGCTGACTCTAATCATGCGGGAGATTATGTGGACCGAAAGAGCACTAGCGGTATTTGTATGTTCGTGGGATGTTGTTTGACATCTTGGTTCTCGAAGAAACAAACCGCTCTTGCTATATCCACTACCGAAGCCGAATACGTAAGCGCCGGAAAGGCATGTCAACAAGCACTATGGATGAAACAAGCTCTCATCGACTACGACGTACGACTCGACGACGTTCCCATCATGTGCGACAATAAAGGCGCGATTGACCTTAGCAAAAACCCGGTGCAACACTCTCGTACCAAACACATCGAAATTCGTCACCACTTCCTCCGTGATAATGTTCAAAAAGGACATATATCTATCGAAAAAGTACCGTCCGTCGACAACATTGCCGACATTCTCACTAAACCCCTTAAACGTGAATCGTTTAACTATCTACGTCTTGGTTTAGGAATGATGGAACACATTCCATAAATCATATTAAGTACGCATCTCTTTCTTCTGTCTCAATTCTAGTCCGTGTTCCATTCCGTGTCGTGACAACTTAAATACTTCATCCGAAGTACTTTAAACACATTTAAATTGCGAAATGCAAGTTAAATTGTCACTCCTCCTAGTCAAATTTTTGTCAAAACAAAGTCAGAAATCACTGCCTGCGGGCGGCCCCCATATAGGCGGCCCCCTTATATATAAGGGACCGCCAGGAGATATGGGACCGCCATCAGAGAAAACGAAATATGTACACCTGAAACCAAAATTTTCAAAACACAAAAACAAACACCCCCTTACCAGCGGCCATTGACGAACACAACCCCAAATCCACCAAAAACTCAAAATCGACCATTAAAACTTAAATTGAAGATCAAATCAACATCAATAATCATTCCTAACATCTCTAAGATCATCAATTGTAAGTCATTTCAACCATTTCTTTCATTTTGAGTCTAGGGTTCATGATGAACACCAAAAATTGAAATTGGGTATTTTTCATTTTTATTTCAAATTTGTTCAATTAAAACCACTAGGATACAATGTATAACTAAAATGCTTCCCGTAGATATAGGATTTGCATACATTGATAGGGTTTGTCGAAAAATTATTTCTTTTTAACCAAAACCCCAATTTCATTTTACAAAATCACTCACGTTAGGAACACAATAAAATTGTTGTTTTGCATTGTTAATACAACCCAAAAACGTTTTCAAACACATGCATAATGATCTCATCAACAAATTTCGAGATGCATAATTCATATGTATTTTTCGACTTGTTTGGTTGAGCAAAATCAAACTAAGGAGCGTTTGGATTAACTCTTAGGATTTTATATTTAGGTCAAGTTAATCGTTACTCCACATTTGTTGCATATAGGCACACACTAGGCACAAACTCAAAACATAAAATAAGTATAAGTGATTAACACATGATCTTGTTAAATTTACTTTAGGTGACAATGCCTCGTGCTACCGCTCTAGATCATCAAAAGACAAGAAACTACATACCCTTAATATTAAATGACTTTAATCAAACAACAATACGAAACACAATGGCAAATCTTGAAAAATGATATTTTCATGAGGGAAGGGTCGTTAGTCCCAATTTTGAAAACATGAGTCATATTCGTGCTATGTTTAGGTCAATCAACTTCGATTGTTTGTTGGACATCAACGAACAAATTGTACCTCGTTTTGTTCTTGATTTTTATTGTCAACTCACCTTCACCAATAATTCCAATGGTCAATTCGTTGTCAATTTTGTCATTCAAAACAAGCCATTCTCCCTCACTCTTAAGGAATTTGGTCAAATCCTAAAAATTACATTCAAAGGTCAAGCATCCATCACCGAAATGTGGTCACTTGATCATTTATCGGTAAGTGTTCCGACTAAAGGTCTTTATAAAACCAAACATCCATCTCCAAGAGTCATTAAGTCTCACATCCAAATTCCACAACAAGGACAAGAAACTCGTACCAAAAATAAGAAAACCATTGTCGTTGGTGAAAATAAAATCCTAACCCGAGAGATTCGAACACATATGAAACCTTGGGTTGAGATTATTCGTGAAAATGTCTTTTGTCAAGGAGGATGAAGAATGTGCTTTTTTCAAAGGTGGAGGGAGACAAAGAGGATCATGTGCTACGGTTGTCTTTGCGATCAACACAAGAAGCAAGGGAAAACCCAAAAAAATTTAGGGTTTTGATTTCTAAGCTTTAAGGTATGAATTTCTTAAACCTTTTTCAATTCAATTACGTTTTAATTATGTAACAATCATTAGGGATGGATTAGGGTTTATAAAAGATCTGTAAAATTTGAGTTTTAATCTTTAAAAATCATTTTTTTATGATTAGTGAAGTTAAGTATGGGTAATTAGGGTTTTAGGGTTTGTAAATTTGAAGTTTAAAGGCTGGCAGTTTTGAAAGGTCATCTTGCAAGAGTCATAACTTGGTCATACAGATAGCGTTTCTTGATTTTCTTGAGCCTAAAATTATCTACAGAGAGTCTACTTTCAAACACCATAGGTTTCATGAATTAAAAGTGAGTGGAAGTTAGTTAAATAAATCAAACAAGATTCATTGTCAAAGCTAAGTTTTCAGGTCAGATTTAGGTCAGATTGCGAGGTGTAAAAACCATATTTAAAATTCGAATTAAGAGTTCCCGAAGCACAGAGATCATATATATGTGTCTATTAACTTCTGTTCAAAGGGCTAAGTGCAATTCATTGTTTAAGTGTGTCTAATGAAGTCAAACGTTGTGTGTCGTGAATTGAAGTCAAACTTTTTGGTGTTGCGTAGATAAAATCTGGGTGATTTGTGATGATGAATTTTTATAAAATAGTTAGACTTATTATTTTTTCTAAAAAATCATGGAAGCTCACAACTCATTAGGGAGATATAGGATGTAAGGAAAAGTAATAATTAGGTGTTTAATTATTTTATTTAGAGTCATCTTTAGGCTATAAAAACTGAGTAAAAAGCAGAAAGTTAAGAAGTAGAGTTTTATGAGATAACTTGAAGTTAGCAAGTATGAGGAGTACATTGAAGAGTTAATTAAGATAGGATATAGAGTATGAACCGTGATATGTGTTTTTAAGTGTCGAACTATATGATTGCTATGTGATATGATTTGTGGTAAGACATGCGTATGTGAAGATGGCATTGTCCTAGTTTAGAATTGTGGAAAGGTATGTGTATGTGAGGAAGACATAACCTAGTGTGTAACCTGGATAGACTTAGCTAGTCAAGTTGGTTAGTCTTGCGCATTGATAGAAGAGAATAGATTATTGGGACGGCAGGGTACGATCCACCCTAGATATTTATGATGTCATTATGAATTGATTGTTGTGATAGAATAGCCATGCATATATGTTCATAAACGTTGTTTTTGATGATCGCGGTGTCATATATGAGTCTTAAACCTGTAACTCTCACAAATAATTATGTTGACGTTTTAAGCATCATTTTCAGGTGAGCAAAACGTGTGAAGAGTTAGGAAGAGGAATTAGCTGGACCATAGGCTTGCATTGCGGAAATCCATGTTCATTTGTTTTATTTTAGGTTGGTTGCACTGTATGAATTTGAATGATAAAGGTTGTAGGTGTTATCATGACACTTTGTATCTTTCATATATTGGATTTTAATTCATTTAGTATTTCTCTATTTTGACGCCTTGTGTTGTGATGATGCCTATTGATCATGCCTTGTGATTCCGCCTTGGCGGGGTGTGACAAATTGGTATCAGAGCAATAGGTTATAGAGAACTAGGTGGTTGGCCTAGACTACAACTTAGGAACCTTCATATAGTTGCATTTTAGGATCTATGGGTTTACATGTACGTAACTAATATATACTTTCATATATTTGAAAGTTTTCGTTTATCTATTTTGTCTACTACTTCCTAGTAATATATGTATATGTATATATATATAAGTAAATGTATAAATAAATGATGTATATATATATATAATATAAATATATATATAAATATAAAAATATATATAAATATTATATATATATATATATATATATATATATATATATATATATATATATATTTAAGTACCTAATATGAATTTCACCTTTTGGTATTATTTATGTATTTTTGTTTTCTTGCTCACTTATGAGTACGATCTCGACTTGTGACTGATTCGACAACGAGAGATGTATAATGGGAGCCGATTGAGGATGAGGCGCTTGAGGAACCAAAGGAGAGGATGGATGTTAGGAGAATCAAAGAAGGGTCGATCCAGATTCCGTCTCGGATGCCCATATGTATGACTGTCCCGCGAGTCAGGTATCTTAAAAAAAGCAAGGTCAAAACCGAGCGAGGCCCAACATAAGTTTATTTCATCTTTTATCTCTACACATCGTGTTCGTCGGTGAATTCACTTAGATTTTTCCGTATTTAGGGCTTGGAATCTTCGTCCTTCTTTCTATCATTTTGAGATTTTATCCTTATGTGTATATGTGTTGTTTTGATAGAGCATCATGTTAGAATTGTATGAGATTTGCTATGTGGTACGTTTGCATAATTGTGAGTAATTGTCGAGATGTGTAGTCTTAGGAGTAAGTATACATGTGCAAAAGATGCAATTATAATTATGGTGGCCAACATAATTATAAAGGCATCACACACGTAGACTTGTGACCTTGATTTCATTGATTGATGTTGTATGTTATGTGGTAGTGTAAGATGTGTTATGATGGGATGTATTTTGGATAGTTGAGTGGATAGTAAGATTTCTTTTCTATCTATTGTTTGCGGATATCATGGATACTCGTTAGTATTGTCGTTGCGATTCATAAGTTAGTTCATTAGCTCGTGTCCATCGAGATACCTAACTCTCGTGTTAGTATTCCTTGTTGGTATTATGATAGAATTGGTGTTCTATGTCCTCCGTTCAACACTTTGATTTGCTTCTTTTGTCAAGAGTAATGATACTCTTTGGTTTCTGTTCTTTGATCGTTATTATGGGTGAGTCTCTATGATTTAGTTGGTTCGTAATGTTTCTTCTTGAGTTTCAATGGTACGTGTTCGTTTTCAAATGATATTTTGGTGTTGAAGTTCTTAAGGTGTTTGAAGTCCCTTTTCGTGATAGTAGTGTCTTTGTTATGAGTCACGTGTTACTGTTAGTAACACACTATGGAAAACCTTTTTGAAATAATAATAATGTTGAATTGATTTTTGTATTTAATGAAATATTTGTTAAGTGTCGAAAACTTTGTTTTAAATTGAATTATACAAATAATATGCAACACATTTCTTTTTTATAGTCATCCCTTGATTTTTTTATGAAGACTATATTTAAAATAATTTTAAATGATTTACATTATTAATAATATGATTCTACTGTTTAAAAAATGACTGTTATAAAAAATGAATGGCCAGAGATTTGAAAGGATTGAAAGCAGGGCTGATCCTAGAAGTTTCAGCAAGGGCACTATAAAAGATCTCACTTGACACACACACCATTAGGTTTTAGTAGTCGATTTTTAGTTTTTATTAATTTTTAGCTTAAATTCGTAATTTTCTTAAATGTAATTTCCTTTTTCAAGTATTGTAATCAGCTTCTTTAATTAATGAAATTTAGTTTTTAGTGTTTTAAATCTCATTTTTCTAAGCTCTCATGTAAAGTTCATATAAGCTCTCTTTAATAAGCCTTATTGGTTCACCTTCATTTAAGATTAATAAGCTCATTTAAAGCTCTTTCAGTCTATAAGCTGAAATAGAGCTGTTTGAATTTAGTATTAATCTTATCTAAAACCTTTAATTAGTTTAAACTTTCATGGATCTTATTGGATATAAGCTTTTTTTGGAAGGGGATCTTACCTTGGAAGGTACACAAGGACTTATACCCATAGCTTATTCATAAGCTAGAGAGCTAGTAGATAGTAACTGCCATCTATTGGTTCCTTTTGTTTAGCTTAAAGGATCAAGTGATTTTCTCTTTCATTATACTCCAATTTCAGTGTTTAAATTGCTTAGATATAGTTTTAGTTTATATGCTTAATATTGCTTATTTGCTTATTCTATTGCTTAATAGTGTTTAAATATCTTTTCTAGTTCTTATTAGTTATGTGTCTTTATCTGTTTTTGCTTAAGTAGTTATAGATCTTTAGTTGTTAGATTATGTCATAAAAACTCATAAAATCCAAAAATATTAGTTTAATTAGTTAAGATCTTAGAATTTTGCTTATTCAGTTGTTTAATCATGTTTGATAAGTTTGTTTTAAGCTAGTTTTTATCTGGTATTTAGTATTTGTTCATTAGATTTCTCTTTAAAAGCTTTTCTCAATTCTGTCATAATAGTTAAGTAGTGTTTGGTTTAGTGCAATCTCAAAATTACACTAAATAGCAGTTACTAAAAAAAAACTCAGTTAGTACTGCTGAACCTTTGCACTACCAGTACTAACTTCCAAGTTAGTACTGCTTTTACAAGTTAGTACTGTTAGCTTTAATCTCAGTAGAATTTAGTTTAGTTTTAGCTTATTTAGATTTAGTTTTCATTTTCTAGCTTATCTCATTGCTTATTTAGTTTTCAAAAGTCAAAATTGCACTAGCAGTACTTTCTCTTGAAAGTACTGCTGAATATTTACACTACCAGTACTAACCTCAGTTAGTACTGCTGTGTTCATAGCTTAGTTTAGATAAGTAATTTTAAGATTTAGCTTATTAAATTCAGTAGGATTTAAGTTTTAATATAGCTTAATACATTTTAAGTCTTAATTTTCAATTTCTAGCTTATTTTCTTAGTTTAATTTAGCTGTCAAAAGTCTTAAAAAACCTGAAAACTCCAAAAACAGTACTTAGAGTCCTTAGAATTTAAATTTGTTAATTTAGCTTATGGATATAGATTTTCTAGCTTAATTAGATAGATTATAAGTAGTTTTATAAGTCCTTAAAGTTTTAGAGTTTAGTTTAGCCTTATAAGCCTTTAAGCTCATTTGGAAATTGTGCTCTCTTGCTTATTTTCTGAGTTTGCTTACTTCTTGATCAATTTCAGTAGTATAAAAGTAGTTTAAGCTTTAGTTTCTTTTCATTTATAGATTAAGCATATCATAAGCTCTTTAGAACTTCTTTCCTTTTTCATTTTGATCTAGTTTTGAGTTTTTTATAGCTTATTTTCTAAAACCAAGGGATAAGCCCTCCTTTCTGTAACAGCTTATAGATAAGCTCTTTTAGAGCTTATCTTTGAGTTTCAGACTATAGTGCTTTTGTTAAAGTTGTTCTCCCTAGCCTCCTTTACAACTTTGCTTCTTTGAGTTTTTCATAATAAGCACTTTTCAATTCTCACCTTAATTCGGGCTTTAATTTGTGATCGGGGTAGATTCTCAGGGTAGAAAGTGTAACTTTTCGATCCTAGTTGTTTTTCAGTTAATCCCTCCGTTAATTTGTTAGATTCCTCTGTTAGTCTCCTAGATCTTTGCACCATTAGTCCATTAGTTAAGTTTTTAATTATTTTATTAAGTTTTAATTAATAATTAGGGTTAAGTTTTAATTAGTTCAATTAAGCTTTTATAAAAAAAAAATTAGGGCTTTTATTTTTAATAATTTTCGGCAAATTTTCTTTATTTAGTGAAATTTTAGTTGGTCTACTTGCTTAATTGTCATTATTTGTTGCTTCTTAATTTCGTAGTAATAG
>BQNB010016467.1:33131-65377 GCA_026074375.1 Tanacetum coccineum
GAGATATTAGTAAGCTACCATAAGATATCTATGGAATTCCTGGGCTATCTTACATGACCGTTGCTGTTTCACTTATGCATGGGATGAAAGAGGTGAATGATGCACCGTTAACTATTTGAATCAGCCTCATATCATATTATGTTGTCCTAATATTTACACTTAAATAATTTGAGAACATGTTGAGATATGGCTTGAAACATTAGCACCAAGTGCATGAACACCAATTCACAAGCACTCATGTGAAGAAGTTTTGTAGTCATAAAAAGGGGTGGTACTCTTTATCTTGCCTCAAATTCTCATCTGAAAACCCCTGGCAAGCCAGAAGAGTTCCATATTTTTTCAAATAGCACATTTCATATCCTCATTGATGATGTCCATCAGGTAGATGAATTTTCTGTTTCTCCCTTTCGATACATAGACTTAAATGGTGCATTTCTTTTAACTTTTGGTACAGGTGTGAATAATTAGAGTGTTGTTTATCCCTAATAGCCTTATTAGCACCAACGTAATTTTGATCCATTTATCCGAAGCAATTAGGTGTGTAAACAATTTGGGTGTGCTTTTTACCCATGTCAATAACATGACCCAATTTCACGAAAATGGGTAAAGATTGCCGTCTACACTTGGTATTATGGTAATATGAGATTAGGATATTCAATGTCAAAAACAAGAGTGATATATTTAGTGGTTGGCTAACAAAACAACAAACCAAATCTAATGAACGTCACCATTTATCTTATTTTGCTCCGTTGATTTTCATATTTCAATCAAAGATATCTTTAAGATAGATAACTTATCTTTATGAGTTTGTTCATGTTTTTTCTGCAGGTTTGGAACACAAATGAAAAAGATTTGCATGTTCTGATTATTATATCTCGTCTGCCAGTAAAAGTGTATGTTATATTATAGTGCATAATTATTAATCTAAGATATTGTAACGCATTAAATTTATTGAGCAAAACCTAGGCGTTTCTGTGTAGAATCTTGATATACCAATGTGGCTCGATTACCATTCTGATTGACCTAAATTAGTAGTATTAAATTATTTTCACCATGGTAATTAGTTGGTTATTTTTATATTTGATACAGGTAGGGTACAAATGAGATTCAATGGCATCGATCATGAGGTAATTTTTATAGGCTAAAACCCCTCGGTATGTAATATTTGGAGATGGTCGTAGCATCAGAACCAAAAGACACAGGGTCAGCTATTCCCAATACATACCTTCTGAAGCTTTGATGGTATGGAAATAAATTTACACATACTTTTTTTACTAGAAAATCACTGCTTTGAAGGACCTTTGTATCTTATATTCTTTTCCCACCGAACTTCACTTTGCAAAACAAAGACGGGTAGGCTAAAAGACACCTTTCCAGATGATATACTTGCACCTGTTATGAAGATATGGTTTTTGAAATATGTTAATGGCATGGTTCTGTTTTTGTTAAAGGAGTCATGAAGTTTTACATCTTTTTCGTATACTTGATCATGTAGTAATAGAGAAAACAAATATCAATCCGGCTGAAGTTGGAGATATCATTGTAGGATCAGTCTTGGAATCAGGCTCCCAAAGAGCAAGTGAATGCATGATGGCTCCTTTCTATGCAGCCTATCCTGATATGTCTAAAATTCAAGAAATTTCATTTCTCGACAATGTATACCAACATACATCCATGATATACTAATATACTATATTACAAGTTTTCGCAGAAACGGTGCCAGTTAGAGTTGTCAATAGACAGTATTCCTTAGGTCTTCAGGCGGTTTGCTGATGTGGTTGCAACTATTAAAGCTACATTTTATGACAATGGTGAGTTATTCTACTTTTGCTTCATAAAGAAATGTACAAAAACCAACATCCTACAATGTTTATAATCACATCAATTTATCATATTCACTACTTTTTAGCCATTATGTTTAATTTTTGTAGTTTGTACAACTTGAATAGCTTACAGATATGTTTTAAATTTATGGTTGATAGAAGCAAACTCAAACTGAGGTTAACTGAAGATCCTTGAATCTGTACAGCTCAAGAATCAAACGAAAAAAAGGAATGAATATTATATGTTTACACAAACAGGTCAACCATTAGAACTAAACGACAAACATTGTCTCAAAGAAAGTTTTATGAACCGAACCTGCCCAAAGTTTTGCTTCATAAAGATATGTACAAAAACCAACATCCTACAATGTTTATAATCACATCAATTTATCATATTCACTACTTTTCAGCCATTATGTTTAATTTTTATAGTTTGCACAACTTGAATAGCTTACAGATATGTTTTAAATTTATGGCTGATAGAAGCAAACTCAAACTGAGTTTAATTGAAGATCCTCGAATCTGTACAGCCCAAGAATCAAATGAAAAAAAAGGAATGAAGATTATATGGTTACACAAACACGTCAACCATTAGAACTAAACGACAAACATTGTCTCAAAGAAAGTTTTATGAATCGAACCCTCCCGTTGGACGGGTTATGTTACTAGTATATATATACACACACACACACACACACTAGTGGCTAAGCCCGCCCGATGGGCGGACATGACTTGTAATTATTGTTTATATTTTTTTGTTTTGCTAAATATTAGTTTTTAAAAATTGTATATTGTACAAAAAAATTTAAGCATAGTAGCAATGTTTGTCAGTTTGTTTGTGTTTATGTAATTACTTAATATGTTAAATCTTCAATCCTTTATTGCTTTTGACTCTTGACACAACGACATACAATTATTCGTGTGAGAAAATGGACTTTGGTAAAAACAAACCAACTTCTGACAATGTTTGGCCTTGGCTTTTATTAATCGTCATACCAAAACAAACTTGAATAGGCAGCATAGGTTCATAGCCCACTCGGACGGGCGGGCTAGCTTCATGATAATACATGTCAAATTTTAAATGTACGTAAAGCAATTGTGACATAATGAAAAATCAAATTAAAACTACAATATGAAAGTAAATAAGTGTGTATGCAAGGAGGATGTGTATTATTTATCACATATTTGTGATTGATTTTGTTTATGGAAATCAGAAGTGACTTTAGTAGTTAAACATAAAGTGTATAGCAGAGTTAAAAGTTCAATTAGGCAACCTTCTTCTCAGGTGTGTTCTTGAGCCTTTATCGATTTAACCGCACATACATATTTGTTAAATTGTCGATGAACTTCAAGAGATAAGGGACCAGCTGCAAATGTAATTGGAAATTTGTATTATTCTTTTATGTTATTATGTATTTTGTATAAATGTATAAACTTATGTATATGCATGCATATGGTAATATGTAAACATAAATAGTTAAGCTAAACTAAACCTACTTTACCATTACAAAAAACAAGTGGACATCTGTGAGAAATTTAGTTGCGATCTAGGCCAGTCTGTGTAAAAATGAACAAAGACAATACGAACATCACAAACGGTGTTGCCACATGTAGTTGCAACCATGCTTATTCAAACTAATCAAAGATTCTATAGTTATTTTACTTCTCTAAATCCTCTAATAATCCTATTTTTAACCACTTATACATTTTTAAAACAACTTGCAAAGGAAGTTAACATTTACGTATCATGGTTGTTCGTGCAATAATACATCTATAATTTATCAGGCTATTGTGTCTTATTCACTATCTTAACTATCCAACATAATGACGCCTTCAAGGCCAGAATCCTTCTTGGTCGAGAATATTTTTTTATAATCGTAGCTTTTTTACCCTCTTTTAAGAGCTTAAAGCAATACAAAAGTTTACCAAAGCTAAAGTGACGTCTGAATTGTAATAGTAAAATTGTAAAGTAGTTAAAAGTTGAACAAAGATTAAATATGTATACATATTCATATAAAGATGTTAAACATGATACCCAGCTATAGTTATAAAGCAAACTCCGAACACCCTCAATCATATAAAGAGTTAAACATGCTATCAACACGTGTTTGGTTCCGTGAAATTGGAAAGAGTAATTAACCAATAACTATTATAACTCTAAAATAAACTACACTATTTATGTGAAAGGATATTGCTAGATTAAAACAAATCTTAGTAGAAGATCTCCACCTTTCCATCAAGCAAAACAATTAAAAATGTAGAGATTACCTTGTGAAATTACCATAGAACTGAAAGAAGCGTAGTATCAACTCTTCCTTGGACATTTGCACTCGACTTGTGACCTGCTTACCATATTAGTTAAAATTTCTACGTTTGCTTCTTTAATAAACGTTTCATTGACTCAAAGTTTTCTTAAATATCTGGCTTCTCATGACCTGTTTATCGAATCTTCTGCAGCCCCATTTCGAGCTTTATGAAATAGCCGCATAAAACATCTGAACTTATTCCTGTGGCTTTCTTGACGTTACTTAGTTCTCGACTTAGCCCGCTAATAACCTGCAACCCTTGTTTCTCAATATAAACCGTGCAACAAAGGAAACCGTAAATTTATAACAACGTGGAATAATATGTACCAAGAAAATATGTTGTTGAATAAAAGAACCCAAAATCAAACCGTTTAAATCTAAAAGAAGGCAAGTATTCATAACAAATTAGTTGACGTTGCAGCACGCGATAAGTAGATATCAGAATAGTTAAAAAATAGATTATCAAACTATTTTATTCAGGATTCATGATTCATGAATATTTATAATTAGGAGTATCAGATAACCTCTAAATTAGTTGTTTAAATATACGATAATGTCATATCCAGTATGTGTGCATGTCTTCTAATGTAACACCCCCAAAATACGATACGCAGCGGATTACAACATTTGGAGTGCTACTTCATAATGCATACACACGAGTCTCAGTAAACGTTTAAAAGATACGTTTATAAATCAAAATTCATTTTATTATATGAAGAACATCAGAGTTACAAGGTCCCAAACTATCTTAAAAACTTTATTTCAAAAAGTCATGACACGACTTATTTTCCAAAGCATCTTTTTGTTTGACTAGCAAAACATTTCACCGAGACACAGTCCTTGATATCCGCGTTCCGTCCCTTCCAAGCCATCAATAGCACCAATACCTGAGATACATGCTTAAAAACGTCAACAAAACGTTGAGTGAATTCATAGAGTTTGATTTTGCAAACAACAAACAAAACTGCATGTTTGGTTTTCCGCCAAAACACATAAACATTGCTTCAAGGAAGTTATAATATCATGAATTCCACTACAGACCCTGTGTCCCGAACCTTAACACAGTTAACATTTAATATAAACAAAATAAGCGATCGGGAAGATATGCCACTTCCCCCTAGTCTCAATACAAATTCGTTTGACATAGGTGTGTTCAACCTTCGACATTCAGACTCGACAGGTTTTGTCAAACGCCATATAGATCTATTTAATGCATCCAGCGTTTACCTCCTCGGTAATTAACGAGTACACAGTAAAAGGCATAAACTCATAGGCAATGAAATCATATCACGTATCAAAAGACACTGCGTTCAATTTTTAAAACAACATGTATCCCCCTCGCGGGTTTTAAATAACTGAAGATCAAATAACCGAAACAATCTCGAGCTACTCAACAACGAGCTCAACCGCGACCTATAATTTATGTCGCTTAGTTATTATACTGTAAAGTACGATCGGATAGTGCGTGCATCGCAACTATTGAAATAGTATAAATATACATACACATGTGATGAGAAATCCACTTGCGCTTCCTAGATCCTAAACTTCACATAATTGAGTTATGATCATTCTTTTACTTACACGTTCGATGCTTTATCGAAAACTTTCTATTTTCGTAAACTTTCTATTTTCGGAAAGTTACCATTTTTAGTAAGTCACGTCGTCTAATTATATTTATAAAAATATTCATCTATCTCGTCGCACATTCGACGCCCAAACTTGATCATTAATTACCCACATCGGGGTTACGTCTCGTATATTACAAATGTTACTATTTATAGAATCTTCTCCATCGTAACAATCGTTAAGTCTAAACGTGTTATACTCGTAATAATAATAGCGTTTATTATTTTTATAAATACTCAACAAGTCCCACATCAACTCGTTGACTTTCAAAAGTCAACGTTGGACTTTATTTGACTTTGACTTTATGTACATATATATTGTCTAGATCTGACCCGCTCAAAACGACCCATTATATCACATTTTCATGACTCGGACTCTAAAGAGATTTTATGCAAAATGAGGTTCCAGACAACTTTTTAGTTTTAGCCGAGACCTGAAACTTGACATAAAAATGACCAAAATTCTCCTGCAAGTTTCTGCAGGAACTTATTACATTATTAATTAAAGTGCAGAACTTGACTTTCAGTTTTAACCCGTTATTACGCTATTTTAAAACAAACAAGCCTCGCGGCAAAGTAAAATGATATTCCGAGCAACTTTCGTGTTTCGCCGGAAGGCTGAAACGGACTCGAAAGTGATCAAATCGGACGTTTTTGAATCTGCCAGCAAATAATATATATCACTAGTGCTGAATTCTTCCTGAAAACAATAAATAAGTGATTAAGTATTATTTTCAGGCTTTTATGAGACTAGCCGAGTACCCGCGCCTAGCGGCAGCGGCATCTAGTTTCGATCAAATTTCGACGGCAAATAATTTTTTCCAAGGCTAATGGCATGGTTGCATTCTTTTCTAATAGTGTCGTTTTAAGTTGCATTAGTCATTTAAAATTGTAATAATAATATATATGAGCGTTATATTTAATAGCCAAGTACCCACTCCTAACGACAACGACATCTACTTTCGACCAACTTTCGACGTAGGATAATTTTTTCGACAGCGTGGTTGCATTGTTGCATTTTTTTTCTAATGACATGGTTGCATTGTTTTATAATGCAACCCAGTTCTCGAGATCCGGCCGGGTTCTGGTTTTTTCATTTTTTTACAAATAAAGCAAGTTTTTTTATATATTTTTGCGACGTAATTTCAAAGCCATATGAAATGTGTTGCCTCATTTTGGAACAATTACATATAATAGATAATCTAACTCTCTCTGTGGCATGTACTAGCCCCACAAACCACAAAACAAAAGACAACATCCATCTAATAGACTACTGTTAACTAAGATTATATGTATTCATAATCTTCATCATCATTCATGCTAAAAACATATATGTCCCAGACATCAATTTCGATATATAAAAAAAAGACTTTTGATCAACCAAACAAAGAAGTTGAATAAAAAAAATTTACTCATTCTCATAGCATTTAAATAAAACTAACCTGGTAACTTTTATTACCATAGTTTTAAAAAAATAATCACATTTTATTGAATCATAAAAATAACATATAATCGAACTCACCAGTTCTTGATCTGTTTGAAACAAGTTTAGCCCACTCACTAGACATAATTACAACCGATTTAGGATATGAGCCGGTTGCGGATCTGAACGAGATACCCAAAACCGAACCGATATCTGAACCAATTACGGATCTGTACGAGATAGATGGATAACTTTAGTTTTTGTCAGATGTGGTGATCATTTGATGATCACTAACTACGTATGATTCTTAATGCTAATTTAATGCAAAAGAATCTCTGATGAGAATTACCTTGAACAAAATCATAATTAGTAGACAATTTTACCAATTGGACTTGTTTATCCCTTCCCATCACCACTGCCGCCTCTTGACAAAGTTATTTTGCCCACGATCTTAGGGTAAACTTACCTTACAATTAAGTGTGAGAATACAGAATGAATCCTTGGTTATATGCGAAACAAATTACCCTTATATTTCGGTGAGATAAACTACCCACGACCAAATCTCTAATGATGAATAGAGATGGTGGCTAGGTTTTTGAGAACTTCTTAAATTCTGTAATCAAATTTTAAAATCCAACAACTATGGATAAGAAACCGACCCAAAGCAATCCCCCAACACCTGAGAAACCACTCATGCTTCCCATTTCTTCATTTCCAACGATCGAGGAATCAGATGATGAACATGAGATATGTAAAGAGCACCAGCAACTACTTCTTGATGAAGAAGCATTAAGAGAAACGTTAGAAGAAGAAGCAAAGACTGAAAAAGAACGAGCCGAGTACCTGTTTATTAAACGTTTCATTGATAAACGTTCTGGCCTTGAAGGCGTTTAGGACGAATCATAAAAACGAGCCGAGTACCTGTAAAAAAAGCTACGATTATAAAAAAACATTCTTGACCAAGAAGGATTCTGGCCTTGAAGGCGTCATTATGTTGGATAGTTAAGATAGTGAATAAGACACAATAGCGCGGATACTAGTGCTGAATTTTTCCATCTAAAATGTATATCTCGTTTTCGCTCTAGATTCTTCGTTATTATGAGTTAGAAGCTCCATTTTATATCAAAACGATCGTCTAAGAAAGCTCTATCATATTTTTTGAATCAAAAATCAAATTTCTAAAAATCTCAATCCTCGTTTTCCGCGCCAAAGTTTATGCCCAAATCTATGAGCCATGAAACACGCCAAAATCCATTTTTAACCCAAAAATTCATTCACGGCACATCTAAAATGGCCTATAATTCATATTTAACTTGCTCAATTAATCAATAACAAAAACAAACTAGACGACGCAAGATCCATGGATTTCATCACATGCATTAACCGAAAACGAATCGAATCACAAAAACAATTATTAAACTAGCATGTAAAATACTTACAATGCTATATAACGTAAGATCGGACTCGATCAAGACTCGACTTGTCCTCTTGTTCCTTTTGGCCGCGACCTCGAATCCCAAATCCAAACCAAAACCAAAACCAAATCAAATCCAACTAAACCAAATCAACCCAAATCAAAACCAAGCTAATCTTGATTAATAACCAATCAACAATACACACCCTTGTGTGTCTCTTCCTTGGTTCGAAAAGACACCACCTTTGGTGCTCTTGTTGTGGTTCGAACCCACGAACCGAGACCAAATCCGAACCCGAAACCAAAGTCTTTCAACTCAAATCTTTTATTAATCAATCCCCCACTAATATATTTACCCTTATTCAAATCAAAACCTTTGTATTTTATTCAAGGACCAAACATGCATAAACCTTTATGGATGTATTGTTTATCTTCATAGATGTTTGAAACAATATCATCTAAACATATATTGATGGCTAGAAAAATCAAACCACCAAGGGGTTGGTGTTTGTTGCTTCGTCCGAACCCAAAAGGAAAGGGGAAGTCAAGAAAAAAATGATTCTTGTTATTCCTACTATCTTGAAGATGGTTAAATGAATGTTTTACTAGGAAATCTTGGATCAAAAATTAGATTTTCTTGGTGTGCTTGGGGGTTTACACCCGATTGGTTAGGGAGAGCAAGAGGGGAGAAGAAAACCTTTTTGATCTATGTGTGTGTGTGAGACTTGTGTATGTATGAGTCTTTAGTATTTCTTGGAAGCATAACTATAATGATTGTGCATGGGAACTCAAAACAATTTGAGTGTGTGGGAGCAACATAGCCGATCGGCTATATAGTCTAGGCATGCAAAAATGTTTATTTTTTGTAAAATTATTTACTTGTATTTGTTGTGTAGTTATCTAAATAAATGGTAAACCTTTTAAATAAAATGTGACATTTGCACAAATGGTTTAATAATGCTTGACTATCCCCCCCCCCCCCCCCCCCCCCTTATCAAATTGTTTACAATATAATACTATATACAAAATTATATATATATGTTGTCCTTGGTTTATATCCTCAACTTTTCCCCTTTCTAATTCTTTTTGTTTTTATCGTATTTTACCGTTTTTTTGTGTCACATATTCTCCATTTTAATTTTCTTTTATTTGTTTCCTCATCCTTTTGCTTTGTCCTTTCTGTTGCTTTTTTGTATTTCCTCCTCTTTATTTTATTTATTTCTTTTTTGTCTTTCCCCTTTTTCTTTCTCCTATTTACTTTTTTCTCTTTTCTTGGTCACGAGACAAGGAACAAGGATGACATTCGTAAAATAATAATTTACGATCATAAAAAAAATAACGAGATGCGTCATAAATTTTTACGATGCTTAAAACGTTTAACGATCGTGCGGTCAAACGTTGACTCGCGAAACGACCAAAATAAAAATTTCCAAATTCCGTTCGTAATAAATTACGAAAATATTTATTTTCGACAAATAAAATTTTAATTGTCGACGTTCGTTCACATGAACTTTTAAAATAAAAATTATGACTTCGAATTCGTGATCGTCATACTCGTCGTAAAACTCGGGTTGTTAAATTCCACCCACCTTAAGGGAGCGCCGTCCCAGTGCTCGTCTTTTCTTACTCATCTTAACTTCACTTGCAGTGAGACGGTTTCCTCATTATTGAACGGACTCACATGCTCGAAAGCAAAGATCACGCGTTATAATACTCGCATTGACTATTCCGGATGGAAAGTCAACGAAACAAATGGTAATTCATACCAACGGAATCAAAGTTTAACTAAAATCGCTCTTTATCATAAGAGACAAAATACGCCACGGAACGTATCCGGGAAAACATAAATCGCTTCGTTTTTAAGCGAAAGACTTTAAATGAAGGATCAACCCAAATCTTAATTCGGTGATCATTCCAACAAAACAAAGCGCATATCGCTACACAAAACCGAAGCATACGTCGTTAACCAAAGCCCAAGCGTATGTCATCGTCCAAAACCAAAATACTCATCAATATCCAAAACCAAAATACACGTGTCGCCCTCCCGGTCTCATTTAATAATGCACCACCGGTTGCGAAAATATTCCGGAGTACATACGACCCCATCAAACGCATTATAGCGCTAACACATAAAGGGGTTGTTTGATAAAATAAGTTGATTTAGTGCTGAATGATTTACTTCCGTGAATGATTCAAAGGCTATGTTTGATTCTGTTTTAACTGTTTGATAGCTAGTATGATTCAACATTCTGAATGACAAAAATTACGATATTAATCTTTCATGATACTTATTTTTGTAAATTATTATAGAATATAATGGCATGATAGCATTTTTTCCGCTTAAATAACATAAGAACCAAAAGTAAAAAAGGTGTATACATATCTAAATCATTAGATCATGACTATTTTTGAAAATATATGTGTAAGCTATTCCATATAAAATAATACAGTATACGTTTAGAAAAAAGGACAAGACAATACAAAAGTGTCCGAACATGGTATAAAATAGGGAGTTGATTGGGCATTTCTTTATTTTTTGATCCATTCACACCTTAAGGGAGCGTCGTCTCGGTGCTCGTCCTTTCTTACTCATCTTAACTTCACTTGCAATGAGACGGTTTCCTCATTATTGAACGGTCTCACATTTTGCTCGAACGCAAAAAATCACGCGATATAATACTCGCCTTGACTATTCCGGATGGAAAGTCAACCAGACAATGGTAATTTATACCAACGAGATTAAAAATATATAATTACAATCGCCCTTATCACAAGAGACAAAATACGCCACGGAACGTATCCGGGAAAACATAAATCACGTCGTTTTTAAATGAAAGACTTTAAACAAAAGATTAACCCAAATCTTAATTTGGTGATCATTCCAACAAAACAAAGAGCACATCGCGACACAAAACCGAAACATACGTTGCTAACCAATGCCCAAGCATATGTCATCGTCCAAAACCAAAATACTTATCAATATTTAAAATCAAAATACACGTGTCACCCTCCCGGTCTCATTTAAATAATGCACCATCGGTTGCGAGAACATTTCGGAGTACACATGACCCCATCAAACACATTATTGCATTAACACATAATATCACATAAGCACATAGTCACATATTCTTCATTTTACGATGACTTAACATTTCGGCCTAGCTTTACTTAGGCACTTTATCACACTTGCTCATTATCACACTTAGCAACAATCATGCTCGCTTATCATGAAGCCTTAGCAAAATAACCGTGCTACACATGGGGTCATACCCGACCCATCTAATTGCTCATTATACCAAGCTTTCCAGATGGCCAAGCTTCTTGGTAATGATCTCGACTTAATCACGATCGACTCCTAACCAATCATAGTCATGCTGGTGGGTTAATCTCGCCACAAATGACTATAGACTTTCAGGATACCAATCCATGTTCACAGAAGACCTTTTTGGGTGTACGTACCCGTCTAACTGAACTTTCATTTATTTCCGGGCAAATATACCCACTCACTCACATTCTAAACCACATCATGGGCTACACAAAAGCGACATAAGCGCTTATTAACATTCAAAGCACATAGCACGTAAAGCACATAATTCAGCGGCGATATTCCAGCTAGAAAACACATATTGTCAAAAGACAAATCGAAAACAATCAAGAAAACAATTGAGCATCACGGACTCATTGCTCGTTCGGTGAAGATCAAAAACTCCAACGTTTCCACATGGCGACTAGCACAATTGGCTCGGTCTAACGCATCGCACCAATTCTTAGATGACTCAACTAATCAAGTCGAGACAATTACGTACATTTCTAATTAAATACTGTTCGACTTGAGGCGTTAACTACTTCGATTGTTCCTCCAGGATGAAAACGGATGTCGCCATTCAACTGGAATCTCCAATCTTTTCGCTCTTATATACGCACACTAAGTCGTTATGTCAAGGAGTAAGGATCACTATACCTAACCTTAAGTCAGGAGTCGCTTAGCGCCTTATTCTAATCCTCAACGATTCCAGGTATATTTACAACTATACTACCATTACTCTCCATTTCGGGGATAGAAGTCTTCTTCACGGCCATCAGTTGATACATAAAAAGCAACACACATCTAAGGTAGGAGAAGTCTTCTTCATTTCTCATTTTTCATCTTTGGGACTATTCATCTTAGCTTCCACCCACCTTAAGAATCTTTACACCTTCGAGAAGATCCTTCTCAGTGTCGGTATCAGGTTTACACCCTTGATAGCTCAAATCTATCATTGCTCACTAGCACAACGACTACACTTGGTCTTGACACGTCTCCATAACAACTGCCGATCTTCATTACCATGAACTAGACTTTACTCCTTTCTAGACACACTCGTTTCGAACAATACCGTAGGTATTTCCCCTTCAGGACGACTTGGTCATAATGACTCGCATGAGACTCTCTCCATGCAGTCAATAGGAGTAGGGTTACTTGCATAAGAGTCCGTAGCATGGGTAAAAATATTTCTCCTTCTGAAGGCTTGACCCAAACATTTATCCCAATTATCAAGCATTTTAAGGGTGACGATTTACCTGACATAGCGTGGTTCTTCCTAAATTATGCATAGTTGATCAAGTTATGCATAATTGAGGACCAAACGACATCATGTCCATCCTCGTCAAAACGTTCCTTTTTCATACGCTACACACGTAAGTTATTTCCTTGATATAAAAAATAAAATAAAATAAAAATACGATTGTTTCAAAAGAAAGAAAAGAAGATAGCATCATTCCATCTTCCATTCTTATTATTTGAAAGGGAATTATACATATATTATTTTTTTTGAAAAGAATATTTATTTGACACCATAGGGTCAGTTTATGAAATTTGAAAACACATTTTTCCATTGTTTACACAGACAGTTTATACAACAAAATCAGTACAATTCGCGCAACGACACTTGTCCAACACACAAATTCGTTATTGCAATTCCACAGTTTTAAAATTATCAATTCACAAAACATCATTTAACACAGTTCGGCCAAGGGTCACAACAAGTTCCAAAAATAATACCCACTCATGGACTATGCAAGCAAGTAACATACATATGCGAAAGATTCGCCAATTGAAGTCACCCAGCACTCGGGGTTAAATCAATCTCTCAATGAGTCAAATGTCTTGAAATAACTACGACCTCCAAGCGCCACTTAAGTGAACAACATATACATTAACTCTCCTAGAGTTCTAAATCCAAACAATGGCTAAGGAATGAACAATCACTACACCGGTGATGAGATAAAACTTTGAGGCAATAATGACCTCAGACCAATAAGCCTTTAGCTTCTTGAAACCTTCCTAATTACTAATCCGTGGATGATAAAGGTATGGGGTTTTCGCCTACGGAAAGCATTTCGAATCTATTTTCCAGAAACATAGGGCCCACTGCCCACAAGTTTCAGAACCAAGGTGAAATTACCATTTTGCCCCTATTCTATCAAGGCTGCCTTTTTCCAAAATTTTATCGCTACACTAAATTGAGTGTATCTCCTAAACCGTGCGTCCGCAAAAGCTAAAACGACCGCTCAAATCTAAGTTTGTTCAATATCTTGAACTTACAGTTTTACATATTTAGGTGTTGCTATGTAAATTTTTGGACTTATTATATATTTAAATTTTGGTCTCAATTTTCGACTAGTTTTGCCATTTCGATGATAACTCATTCGTCAAGCGTTGATATGACTCCATCCGAATTCCTACATATACCTAAGAGGTTTCTCTACCTCCTAGTCTAATTTCCCAGGTATTCATAGACCAAAAATATTTTGAAACATACCCAACAAGCTACTATCCCAAAGCAATCCCCAAAGAAATTTTTGACAAATTTTTGTAGTTTACGAAAATAAGCGTAATTTGATATTTATTGATGCTTTTGATGTGAAACCAATAAGAGGTGATAGCCCTAAGAGCCTTCTACAGGTACTTAAATTTTCTTTTGAAAAGTTATTACAAAAATATAGAGTTATACTCCTTTTCCCAACGGTATACCAGATTTGACTAGTTTTTAGAAAAACGACGATATCTCACTCATCCGGAAGAGTTAAAATTCTATCCAACTCACCACATGTACCTTAAACATATACCAACATCTTAATTGGATTTCTCGGGTGCCGTAAGACAAAAAATAATTCACAATCAACCCCACAACCTGCTGGTTACAAACTGCCGTAAAATCCATTTCAAAATCCAACCAAACACCAGTTAATTCCTCCAAACGCCAATACAAAGTCATACCCAATAACTTAACACTCTTTCAAACAAAAGAACTCATAGATTTCCATAATCAAATATTTCATGACTTGCTAAGTAGAGGTCGATATGAGAGTATCGGAACACAACGCCAACTTTATTCGAAAGTTCCAAAAATAGCCGTTTCCAAACGACACGTTACGCAAGAATAAGTTAATAGTCGTTTTCCAAAACAATGAGGGTTCATGGGATGACATATGAAAGTCACACTCCCATCAACTGATAAATTTCAAAACAATAGGTTACGAAACAACATATGCGATTCAAAAGCAATGGGAAAATATTCAGACTCGGAGTCAAAAAATAAATCACCCAATGGGATCGACAAACTACGACGAATCAACATCATCAAAAGATGAAAAGTAATGTCGTGAAAAAGTTTCGAAGATAATCATATAACAACAATGTTTTCATCATGTATCAAAATGATTTTATCATATCGCATCGAAATGTATAAAGAAATTAAATTCTTCGCAAGAAGCGAATATCAAGATATATATAATCGTACACCATAGAACGGATGACGTATATATATATACACACACACATATAATTATTACTTAATACCAAGTGTCACCCACTTGTTAAGCACATAATATGCAATCAAATATACCACATAAGGCACATAAGGGATCAGGAACGGTGCGCGCGCGGATATCGGACAACGATGAACGACTCGTAAAATTTTTCAAAAACAGTTATAGTGCAGGCGTTGAAAAAGACCTAGTTCGCTATAACCAGTGCTCTTGACACCATTCTGTAACACCCCCAACATAAGATACGCAGCGGAATACCACATTTGGGGTGCTACGTCACGATACAATCACACAAGTCATAACAAACAACTATAAAAGAGAAGTTTGTTAAATAAATTTCATTTATTTTGTTTGAAAAGAATCAGAGTACAAAGGTCCCAAAACTAACGTAGAAATTTCATTTCTAAAAGTCTCAACATGACTTCATTTCTAAATTAATTCTATCATTTATTGACACAAGTTCATCGAGTCACCGTCCTTGATATCCGCGTTCCGTCCCATCCAAGCCATCTTCAATACCTAAAACTGATATACATGCTTAAAAAAGTCAATAAAACGTTGAGTGAATTCATAAAGTTTGCAAATAACAGTTAAAACGCATATTTGGTTCAACAAAACATATAACATTGCTCGTAAGACGAGTTATAAAAATATTGATTTCCAACTAAATGAGCCCGTGCACCGAAACTTAACACATTCATTCCCGTAGGACGAAATAATGTCCGAGAAGTATGCCACTTCTCTTAATACTAACTACAAAATGTCCGTTACAGGGTGCTCACCTTCAGATTCATACCCCGGACAGGGTTGTCAAACCCAATAGATCTATTTAATGCATTAGCGTTCACCATCAACAAGGCAACTAACGGTCACACAGTAAAATACATATACTCAATAGTGCATGGAATCATATTTAGTATCAAAACATATTGCCTTTTTATTTTCAAAACAAGCAAGTATCCCCCTCGCGGGTTTAAAAACATTTAAAACACTTTAAAAAGCGAGGCTATGAACTCACCTTGATCGAAGCCGAAGATCAAATAACCGAAACAATCACGAACTATTCGACGACGAGCTCAACCGCGACCTATAATTTATGTCGTTCAATTATTATATCGTAAACTATTAAAATAGTATAAGTATACATACACATGTGATGAGAAATCTACTTGCGCGTCCTAGATCCTAAAATCCACTTAATTGAGTTACAATCTTACTTTTATTTATATTACACGTTACTAAATCGAAAACTTTATATTTTTGGAAAGTTACCATTTTTAGTAAGTCTCATCTTCTAATCATATTTATAATAATATTTAGTTATCTCGTCGAACTTTCGACATTCAATTTGATTGTTGTTTTACTCGTATCGCTATTACATTCAATTATTTCAAAAGTTTCTATTTTTAGAATCTTTCTCGATCATAGCAATCGTTAAGTCTAAAATATTATACGTATAATAATAATAACGTTTATTTATTTTTATAACATCCGACAAGTTTAGTATTGACCCGTTCACTTTTAAAAGTCAACGTTAGACTTTGTTTGACTTTGACTTTTTATACATATTTAAAATTAAATCTGACCCGCTCCAAACGACCCGTTATATCACATTTTCACGACTCGGACTCAAAAGAGCTTTTATGTAAAACGACATTCCAGACAAATTTTTAGTTTTAGCCGAGACCCGAAACTCGACATAAAATGACCAAAATGCCCCCGCAAGTTTCTGCAGGAACTAAGATATTTTTAATAAAAATGCAGGTTTTGACCTTGGGTTTTGACCCGTTATTACTCGATTTTAAAACTAGCGAGCCTCGAGGGAAAGTAAAACGTCATTCTGAGCAACTTTCATGTTTCGCCAAAAGGCCGAAACGGACTCGAAAGTGCTCAAAACGAGCGTTTAAATTTCTGACAGCAACTAAATAAAATGCAATAGCTGTTGGAAATATTTTTAAGTTTTCAAATCTAGTTTTCGCCGTAACTTCTTCGTTATTAGGAGATACGGGACGTTCGAATTACCGAAACGTACATTAGGACGAACTGTATCATATTTCTAAATCAAAAATCAGATTTTACAAAATCTCAAACCTCGAAACACGAGCCAAACTTTCTGCTCGAAATTACATTTTTAAAAACCCATCAAAACAATATTTTTGGCTTCCGAAAACCTCAAATCAACATCATCTAGCCCATTTAACATCTCCAATATCAATTCTAATCTAGTCTAACGTAAGCTCGCTCGGATTTCACCACATGCATTTATTGAAAATGATTCGAAACACGAAAACAATTATAACACTAGTAATAAAATACTTACAATGCTATACATAGCATGATTGGACAAGAATGGAACTCGACCCGTCCCCCTTTGTGTCTAGCCGAACTCGAACCAACCTCAAAAACCAAAACCAGGCTTTTTCCATTTAAACCGAGCCTCTAATAATGTTTATTTAGCTATTTTAAACACCCCTTTTAGACGAAATTGTTTGAAACTAACCCGAACTCTAACTCCAAAAATACTTATTGCATGTTATATATTTTTGGTGGAAAACGTAGGAAATAACGAAGGGATTAAGAAAATATAACTTGATCGGATTGCATGTAATTTTTTCGGCGACGACGAAGGCGGCTGACGGCGACGGTGGTGGCCGGTTGGAGCAAGAGAGAAAAGAGGTGGAGTGTGTGTGTTTTAATGATGAAAAGTGAAGTAAATGTGCTTTATATAGGTGCACTACTTTGGTCATTTGGCAAAACTAGTCCTTCCTTTTTTTCTTCTTTAGATTTTGGACACACATATCTTTTACTTAAATAAAAACCGACAACCATGGCTCGGGATTACACCTTCGTGACTAAATTTATTTTCCGTCACACTTAATTTGGTTTAAAACTTTTAATAAAATGTTAAATCATGTAAAAGTAAAGTTTTGACTCGGTTTCGGCTAACTCGGGACAAGGACGAAAAATACAAATTGTCATCATAAAAATAATAACGAAATGCGTCGAAATTTTCTACCTTGCTTAAAACGTTTATCGATCATGCGGTCAAACGTTGACTTGCGAAACGTCAAAAATAAAATTTTCAAATTTCCGTTCGTAATAAAATATGAAAATAATTATTTACGACAAATAAAATTTTAAATGTCGATGTTCGTTCACACGAATTTATAAAATAATAATTATGACGTCGAATTCGCGATCGTTATACGCGTCGAAAAACTCAGGTTGTTACAAGTTTACTGTTCAAGTCTTTACCAATTAATTAAGAACATACTTGTTGAAGCATCGGGTCACCTGCCGGTCCAACTAAGCTCATAATTTATAGGCAAAGATAGAACATTATTTGTTATCCTATTGTTCCAAGTAATATAAAACACTGATATAAAGTAGCTATCCTAATTCTAGATTATGTTTAGGTATTAACTTGACCAGGTTGAATGATAGGGTCGCATATTCAAGCACATTGACAATTGTATCAGGTGAAAAACATTATTAAACAATGTCAGAACGATTATAAGCAATTCGGATTAAAAACACAAACCAAACATTAATCTTCATTAGATGTAATACCGAGGGTATTTAGCCTATAACATTGTAATTATACAAGTAGTGATTATTAACCAGGGTAACTAAACGTTTTATGAACGAAACCAAAATTAAATGGTTACAAGGTATAGGAATTTCACGTGTCTTTATGGAATTAGGTTTTGTGATGCTTGACCTATGGCTGCTCTTCTTTACTTCAGGAAATCGACTTTTATGTGATATGTTTATAGAGAATATGGATTTTGCACACTTGAAAACTCATTTTTGTGTCTTCTATTTTTAGGATTTAAGAAAATTGTGGATACGCCATATTGAATGAGGTCAATACGGAGTATTGAGATGTATTCCTTGAAGTGCGCGCTACGTTCACAATCTAATCAAATATATCTTTTCCTTCTTATATTTATTTACAAGATTCTTTCGATTGTTTATCCACGTACATGACGAGTGTATGGCATTAGGATAGTGCCGTATTGGGAATTGAGGTATGCGAGTTTTCTTGTGAAGTCCTTGCGCTTGAATACGTGGATCTTCTTTGCTGAGATACGGCGTTTGAGTCAGAAATATGTAATCATTAAAATATCATCGTTTAAGCTCCAAATGTGTCGACTCTTAGCTTGTTTTAACGAAAGCACCCTTAATTACTTGCTATTAAAACTTTGTATGCAATTACACTTTAAGCAATTAAGTAAACAATTCTTGAATATTATATAAAAGTAGGTAATTTTATTCGGTGATAAATATTTGTATAAATGTAACGTTATTTGAGGTCATCAACTATCCCTCCCACTTGTATCCGACTTTGTCCTCAAGTAGACTTAGAAATTTATTTAAAAATGTATCCTAACCAGATTAAGGATTTTCGTATAGCATTTCTTTCTTTCTAATCGTCCTGTACAAGAACAAGTCCCCCCCCCGCCCCGCTCCCGCCCCCCCCCCGCCCCCCATCACTGAGAATATGGGAAATTGAAAACACTCTGATGTACTCAAAACTAAATCTAGGGTTGTAACATTTATTTGGTACGCTCTTTGCGCGGTCTTGATTATTATTCAGAGCATATGTTGGTAAAGATTCACAGCTTCCCACCTCTAGATATATGGGAAGTTATCAAGTTTTTTGGGTTTTTAGCGGAGAACAGTTGTTTATTTTTTTAGTTTTTTTTTTTTTGGATATATTACTTTATGGCCCCCCCCCCCCCCCGTTTGTTATTTTTGTGGGTTTTTTTGGTTTTTTGTTTTGTTTTTTAGTGTTTTTTTTTTTCGTTTCCGCTATTTGTTTTGGGTTATTACGTTTTATTTGTTTGTAACGTGGTTTGTTTTTTTTTGTGTTTTGTGTTTGTTTTTTTTAGGTATTGTTATTTTTTTTGTGTTTTTTGTTTTTTTGGTGTTCTTATAGTATTTCAGTTTTATGACGTCCTTGTTTTATTTTTTTGTTTTTGGTTTTTTTTTGGGTTTATATTAATTATACAATAGCACAAAAAAACTTAATTCTTTTATATCCCCAACTATTTACAAATAAAAAGTTAAATAAAATTCATTTAAAAACAATAAAACTACATTTCAGACATACGTTAAAGAAAAATAACGAAACCTTGATCTATTATATTCCCCCCAACTCACTTACTTATAAATAAAAAACGTATAAAAAAAAAATCAAATTGGGTTTTTTATAAATGCATTAGGGTTGTCATTATACAAATTCTTTCACCAAAAGTACCACACCAACGAGGCAGCTGAATCATACATACACGTCCGCAAATGACGGAATAGACATGTATAATTCGATCACATCCTCATTCGAGTTTAACCAAGGGTTAGGATGAAGAACGATATAGGGTAGGGATCTTCTAACTTTCACTCAAAAAGTAGAGATAAACCAACAAGAGTGGGTTGAATCCCGCATACATAGCTCGTTAAACGACGAAATAGAATGCAACATGTTCGGACTCGATCTCAACCTCGTTCGAGTAAAACCTAAGATTAGTTGCTAGGAAAGGGAAGTTAATGGTTGTTAAGTAAAATTCACAGAACAAATAGATTAAGCCTGAACAAATAAGGTATATAGTTGCTAGAAACTTTTCCCGACCATTCCATGATAAAGACTCGAAATATATACAAACGCCTCGATCATAGAAATGATAAAGACAACCTAAGTTGGCGTTCCCATAACGGTCAACTTCCCAATCATCCCAAACTTATACATACTTTTACAAAAGTGGTGATATCGATCACTTCTTACAAAACTATACATCGTTGATTTTTATCCACATATCAACGAATAATCGATCCTTCCAAGTAATTTATCGGTTTAAGCTTAACGAACCGATTATCAATCTTTCCTCCTCTTTTTTGCTGCAATTTTCTATTTTTCCATTTTTTTAAAACATAAATCTCGATGCAATTTCACTATCTTCACCATCATAATTTATCGGGATAATTTTTCTTTTAACACTTCATCTTCAGACATAATACATAATCGTGAAAGTAGCAAAATACACGAGCTACATATTTTCCCATTGCATTGTGTAATTTCCCGACCTAACTAGAGATAGAAAATTTTAGTTTGACACAGGAAATACAAAACTTTACACAAAAGCAACTAGCAACTTTGATTAAATGGGCTTAATCTACAAGGTAGGCTAAGGTGTAAAGGTATAACGAAATAGACATTTGGTGTGAAAAAGACAGGAATGGCTCAACAGGTTTTTTTAGGGGATCTTACTCTTATAGTGAGAGTAAGCAAAGGGTTATACGAGGTTTAACTAACTAGTGTAGTTAGTTAATTACACAACATATAGGCTTTTTGGTGTATTCCTAAAAATTTACCAGTTAAACATGTTACTCCATCTAAGTCTATAGTACTCATCATTGTGGTCTCGAGTGATATACCAAGCCAAGTTCTAAATTTTACTACATCACCGGCACACTCATAATTTTGTGGAATTTTTAGTAAACTTTTGGAAACGGAATAAGCTTAATTCTCACAATTTTGTATTAAGGGTTATAGTGCGCGAGGTCATGTAACTAGTAATTTTTACAAAAGTTATGCTAATTTTTTTTAATATGGCATAATTTTAGCATATAGCATGTTATTTGTAAAAGAAAGGAACAAGTATTATTGAGAGAGATGATGTCTCTGCCTCACTCTATCGCACCACTTTAGATTAGACAACGTCCTCGTGTATAGATAAACATTAAGAAAATGTAGGAAATTAGATTAGAAAGAGGAACTCCCTTGATATCTTTGTTCGGGATGTTTATCCAATTTAGAGTTTTGAGTAAAACTAAGTGTGTGACGAGGCTTTGTTTTCTCAGTCAGACTTGCCCGTACGAGTTCATAGAACACACCTCTTTTTCAGAGGATACCATATTATTCGTTGATTTCTTCACAAGCAAGGTCATGCAGTAAATGGTTTAGAAGAAAAAGTTGCTAGTTCTATCTCGGTTATACAATGGTTACAATGCAGAAAAACAAATAAACACAATGTACATGTAGTAAATACGCCATATCCCAAACCCAAGGATACGCCGTATTGCATCCTGTAAAAACAAATGTTTTAAAGTTTTGCAGGAAATTAAAGGACTGATAAGTCCAGACATGTTCGATACGGCGTATCCATAGAGGTTCAATACGCCGTATTGAATGTCTGGGAAGACAAACTCAATCAAACTATTAAAATTATAATTTTCAAATAATTAAAAACAACAGGGTTGTCTCCCGGTAAGCACTTTTCTTTCAGCTAGTCTTTAAGTTAGACTTTTTCTTTCCTTCATCAGCTTCTTCGCACATTTCAACACTTTTTTCTTTCATGCAAAGGTTTTGAAATCTCAACCCTATAATCAATCAATGAGCTATGTTGCTGAACTTACTGCCAGGCTTGATTCTGTCACACACAATCACACCAAAATCATCATATCAAAATATATGTCAAAAGATAACAAGTTTTAAGTTTAAATACATCATGACATGAATAATATAAATGTACATAAGATCAAAAAGTGAGGGGAGAGTAATCATGGATCTGGCTACTGTGAGGATGAGGTACTAGCATCGCCGGTCCTACGTCTGGTACGTCTCTGGTAGGGTAACTGCAAGCTGCCTACAAGACTGATGTCAAAGGCCTGGTGGGTGCGACCACTAGCATCCATCAGCTGAGTTATGCAATTGATCATCTAGGTAGCGAACCTAGACTGGTCAGTGATAGATCTATCAACATCTCCTCTCAGGCCCACAATGCTTTGTCGTAACTAACGTACCTCCTCCTCAAGCCTCGCAATAGTCTGAGGCATGGTCCTAGGGATAGTAGGTGGTGGCTAAGGTGTCTGCATAGGTATTGGATCAGCCGAAGCACTCTCATGAACTGCATGACCATCCTCAGCAGCAGTAGGGGCACCAGCCGCAGCATTTGGCTGCCTCTCTGGTCTCGGGGCTACCCAAGCCCACGTATCACCAATCCTCTCATAGATGTTGAGCCTACCAAGCTCATGTAAATCAATCAACAAAAGCTCACGGGTAACCACCGACAAACCCCTTAACCCCTGATCACTAACAAGGCCAAAGTGAGTCGCAATCGCCCAATGAAGTGTCCCCCGGACAACCTAGCTCCACTCTTCCTCCCCTCAGCATGCCTAAACAGGTAATGTGCTAATAGATACGAGACATTTGCAGTCCCCCGGTCCATGATCCTAAGATAGAAAAGATCGACCCCGATCACCTTTTGAGGTGCCTGTCCTCTGCTAGAAATACTGCAAGATATCATCCTGTGGCATAATCTCCTCACAGGGTCTGGATGAAAACATAAGAGGGAGTCAGCCCCAGGAAGTCACTGTCAGATGAAATCTCTATCCAGTAATCTCTAAGATCCCCCTTATCAGAGATCACTCTTTCACTCCCCAGGCATATATGCCTGAAAACCATCCTCTACCATCTCCTCATGAGTATGTAAACCCAACGCCAAAATGAACTGCCTCTAAGTCATCTTATGCCTAGCTCCACCCAACTGAAAACACAAAGTGTTAGCAACGTCCAAACGCATCTCCATATCTCTCATCCTACAAGTACTGAGAAACTCCAAAAATAAACTCTCGAACTAACGGTACCCTGATCTCAAATAGTCTCCTCTACGCATGACTAGTAAACAACTCCTGCCCCTCATCCCCTGTATAAACCATCCTTAATCTACCAGCTAAAGTCTGCCTCATCCCCTCGGTCAATCCAGCAAAATAAAGTGCGTGCACCCGGTTAACTGACCTACCAAATATCGTCTCAAGCCTTTGCTCATAGCTATGCACTATATCCTCGGTGTACCCCTCGACTTGGTACCTGAGCCATGGGTGTCTCTGATCCCTAGGTGGTAAAGGTGCCATATCTACAAATAAAACAGAATCAGTACACAGATAAATAATTTTTAAACATTCTGTACCAGGGGTGTATACGGCGTATGGGGTAAGCGAATACGATGTATAGAGGCTACAAGGAGATACGGCGTATGTACCAAGACAATACGCAGTATAGGGAATTAAACTGTTTAGCTTTTCAAGAGGGGTCTATACGCCGTATCCATGCTAATGGATATGTCGTATAGGGTTCAAAATTTAGGGAAAAAACCTTTGATACGCCGTATCTATTAGGGATGGATACACCGTATCGTATCTGTAGAAAAAAATTAGGTCTCCTCGTTTCTACCCGCTTCACCCCACAACCCAAATAGTCATAAATACATGTTTCAACTATGTTATCAAACGCAATAAGGGGCGTATAATAGGTATATATGGTAAAAATGCAAACCCTAATTCAAAATCAAACCCTAACCCTGATTCAATTCGAAAAGAGAAAGAGAGTAGAGTAACATACCTTATGATTAGGAGTTGAAAAATACATAAACAAGGATTGACTTTCGAGATTAAAGAGGCGCGGTTAATTTGTTTGAATGAGAGTAAAAATTATGTGTGAAAAGTATCCGGCGTATACGCTGGGTTTTTATACCCACACTGGATACGCCGTATAGGGAATTGTCCAATACGGCTTATTGGATAATAAGTTTATACGACGTATAGGTGTCGTCTTAATACGCCGTATTCATTCATAGAGACCAATTTTTCAATGGTTTTTCAAAGTAAAGAAAAACGTACCTTGGCCTCCCTAATATTCTTGTGTAAACACCATCCTTATAATACCGCTTCGGGTCAAACGGGATGCCAAACGACACATATAAATTCTTAACGAGATTTAATGGCATCCAGTTGTCAAGACAATTCCAGGTCACGATATTAACATTTAATTCTATGATAAATCTTCTTACATTGAAGATTTTTCTAATTTTATCGTGACTTGGTTCTAGAAGCTTATCTAACCCTTTAGTATCGATGTTTGTTACATTACTCCTCGAAAGTTGTGTTATATCGATTTCATTATCATCATTGTCCTTGTCCATTTTTAGATCATTGGGAAATTTTATGTTAGAGGAAATGAATCATTAAAGTATAAAACGTTTTGTTCCTTTTCATCATATTCGGACAATTATGTTTCATTTTTTAAATTAAAATCATCGATATGTTGAGAACTTATAGAAGGTTTAGTTAGGGGGTCTAATTTAGATGTTAGATCATCATTACAGGTGATGGCTGAGAATTCATTCTCATAATCTTCAAAGAAGTCTAAATCATCAGAATGACTGATCGAAGGCTCTGGTGATGGAAATGAAGGCATATTGACTTTATCATTCTCATTTTCCGAATCCGTTTTCAAATTATCGACATAAATTATTTTGTAAGAAAATGAATTTTCGTCAAAAATTACCATATAATCTTCATCATCGGATTCGTCAAATGATATTCTAAAGTCAACTTCGTTTTTGTTAAGAGGACTTACCGTGGGTTCACATGAGAGTGTTGTATCGGATGTTAATGTATCATCAAAGACTATAGCTGGGTATTCAGTTTCAAAGTTTGTAAAGCAATCGTCCTCATCTTCACAATATTCCATCTTACCGTATGTGGCAGTTTGCCGATTAAATGTTCGACCATGTCTTTGAGCTTTTTCTTCTTCAAGTCTGATGTATTCTTCCATAGTGATGTTTGGATCATCCATGATAAACCGAGGATGGAAATTAGAAACAAGGAAACGGACTACAAAGCAAAGTACTTTTGAAAACAATTAAATAAAGCTGGAATTTAAACACACAATTAAACACACAATGCAATTAAATACAAACAGAATTAAATTATGCTAATTAAATTATTCTAAGCTAATGGTTAGAAATACTAATAAAATTAAAGGTTGAACTTTTTCACTCCCCAGCAGCGGCGCCAAAAACTTGATGTGCTGTCGTGTAGGGTTAATTTATTGATTACCAAGTTTTAAATTTATATTTAGCCAACTTATCCTAAAACAACACTTTAACGGGTAGTGTACCTGATCAGGTGGAGTTTCGTGGTAAGTTGGGTGTTGAACACTAAGAGCGAGGCCGTTAACCTTATATTCTATCAGTATTTTAATTAATCTAATTAATCTAGATAAGAGATTATGCTTGGTTGATGATCTCAAAGAAGTTCTAAATCACATTCATATCAAGTCAAAGATACAAGTCAAAGCCTAAAGTCAATGATCACTACATCAATTCACAAGTTAAAGATTGAAGTTAAAGACTACGAGCTCAAGACTAAAGTCAAAGCATAGTATGCTAGGTTTAAGTTTTTGTAAATTGGAGTGACCTCCCTTAGGGGGAGATTGTTAGGAATACAAAAAGTATCGGTCACTTCCAATATAGTTAGTCATAGCTCGTAGATTAATCATATGTAATGTTAGTAAGCTAACCGGGCCAAAGGCTCATGGAAAGCCCATGTCTAAGCCCATGGCCGGCCTTAGCATGGAGTATTTATACCCTCTCCACACATGGAGAGGGTGTTGGTTGGTTCATTTTACACACATAATCTAATCTTTCTTTCTTTGTTACTTTCTCTCACTAGAACCATCCTCCCATCCACTTTCTCTCTCTAGATTTCTTTATTGTTCTTTGGTGTTATAGATTACTAGTATTCTACAATTGGTATCAAGAGCCATGGAGTGACTGGTTTAGTTTTTGTGTTTGTTCTTGTTTTGTTTTTATACAAAACTCATACGGTTTTCTCTTTTTTTTATACGAAGCTTTTTATGTACACTAAAGGATCATTTACCTTGGTAAATCTGGTCTAGTATCTTTAGAATATAGGTGTACAAGCTTAGAATCAAGAAAAATATCATCTTTGTTCAAATTTGGTGTTCAAAAAGTCTTAGAAAGTACAAATCTTAATTTTACATTTTTTGGCTTAAAAACCATAAAGTTTGCATTTTAAGGTACCTATAGGCTTAGTAATACTAGTTGTATAAGAAATTTTGGGAAAAAATGATCAAAAGTGTGTCTTTTTGTGTTTTGGAAAATTTGAGTTTCTTGCAGTTGAAGGCGAATTAGCAATTTGGCATTGGAAGGCGAATTAGAAATTTAGCATGTGAAGGCGAATTAGCAATTTGGCATTTGAAGGCGAATTAGCAATTTGGCAGTTGAAGGCGAATTAGCAATTTGGCATTTGAAGGCGAATTAGCAATTTTGTATTGCAAGGCGATTTAACAAAGGTCTTTCCAAGGCGAGTTAATAATAGTCCTTTGAAAGGCGATTTAACAACTGTCCAAGCAAAGGCGATTTAACAACCTTTCAAGCAAAGGCGATTTAACAACTGGCTTTGAAAGGCGATTTAACAAATTTAAAAGGAAAAATAATTCACTTGAACTAAAGTTAACAACTCAAATTTGCTAAAGTAAATTATACGGTTTATCTCTTTGGTTTGTAAAATCCCGTGAAACATTCAATTATCTTCTCGGTTTTATCAAGAGTTGTAAAATCCCGTGTAGTTTCAAGACTTACAACACTCAAAAGATAACTCACTAAAAACAGAATTACCTTCAATCACCGTTCGATCCACAAGTAATCTTATAACATCAAATAAACATGGATTCAATGATTCCACTTGGACAAAAGAATACTCTTACAGAGTACATGATACTCTCCGGTGCTGACAATCATCCACCAATGTTGGACAATGATGTAACACCCCCAAATTGGGTCCCAGCATAATATGGGTTGAGATTTTTACTTCATAGATCAACAACACAAGATATATAAGAACGACCATTTAAAAGTCGTTTAAAAACCGATACATTGGATTTAACAAATTATTTGCTACATAAACATGAGGCTTCACTTGTTCATTGTTCAAAATACAAAGATTCTAGTCCATAATAAATATTTCCCCAAAATGTAATGCAACCAAATCTTTAATGCATATGACTTCTAAAATAACAACCACCAATGTATCCCTTGTCTTGTACCTCATTGATCTCCTGAGAAAACATGCTTTAAAACGTCAACAATAATGTTGGTGAATTCATAGGTTTGTAAAATGTATAATGTAGGACCACAAGATTTTCCAAGTGTATGATAATGCAACATATGCAAACATCACAAAAATGTAATTACGTTTCCCTAAGCTCATGACACTGAAGCTCGACATGTATGAATTGCAATATAAATTGCCAACATTGCCCGTGATGATGTTCTAACCCGCAACATCCCAAATCCGACATGGTATACGTTCGTTGTCCGGCATACCGGCACAGTGAGCATGACTCACCCGAACGGGGATGTCAATCCCAAATAGATCTATTTATAACATTCGCGCTCACTCAGTAATTGACAGTTCATGATAATGGGCTCAGTGGGTTCTCGCTACTTAGGCAAACACGTAATCATAATGTAAAAATGTCCACTTGTGTCCAATTGTAAAACAATGCATGTTTCTCACCCCAAAACTTGTAAATCATTATAAATGTAAAACGTGGGGCTATGAACTCACCTTGAGTGAGTGAATCGATAATGTAAATCACAAACTGAAAATGCGTCATGAATACGCCCGAATGCAACCTAATTAATTATAGGTCGTATGAGTACTAAGTACTTTGAATAAATAATACCGTATATAATTCTATATAGCTACATCAACTTCTAATTGTATTTTTGAAATCATATTTATAAATATAACGTTAGTAAAAATGGCGTAACTTTCTCGTTTTAAGTCCGTTTTGTACGTTCTTTACGTCCACGACTTCGTATTAAGACGAGTTATAAAAATATTACATTTTTGTATTTTCAACCCTCTGATGAACAGTACTTTTTACTGTTCATGCACTTTTATAAATTTATTTTTATAAACTTAATTATCGTAAACGTCATATCTTATTCGTTTTAACTCCGATTTTAGTGCTTCTTTCGAGCACGTATTCGTAATTAAAAGTTCTATAAAGTATTTTCCACAAAGTATCTGATGTGAACCGTAATTTTTATAAAATTATTTTTATAAAGTATTTTTATATATTTAATTATATAAACTTGCAAATAGCATAACTTCTTCATTATAGCTCGGTTTTTTGAGTTCTTTATATGCCTACGATCCTTGTAACATGTAGTATTCTATAAAAATATAAAATAAATATATTATTTTTCGAATTAAAACAGAACCTTTTGATCTTTTTGTTAAAAATGTGTTTAAACTTGTTTTTATAACTTTTTAGCTTAGATAATGTGCTACAAGTCCTTTACAACCCTTTATGTCACAAGTCTCATGTATGTTAGGTCTTTTAGTCCATCATTTTTCCAAGAAATGTCCATGATAACAAGTCCTCACATCACTTTTACTTATAAACTTATTAAGTAAACTTTTAAGTAACTAGTTTATATATACTTTTTATATATAAACCAACACTTGTATAATACTTATACTTCTATTACAACATGTATTTAACATCCATATAACATATGACAAAGTTTATAAAACCATGAACAAGAGTAAAAATCTATTTTACATGTTAATAAGTTTCTTAGATGGTGATTTACTACATAGAGGATATATACACATAAAATCATGAATGTAAAGAGTTTAAGAGTTTTAGATGACCTTAATATGAAGTAGGATGATGAAAAACAAGATCTAAACCCTAGTTTAGATATTAAACCCAAGCTTCCAAGACTTAGAAACCCTAATTCCAAAGAAAACCCTAATCTTAACCTTTCTTAATTAACCCTTGTAAATGCTAATCCAAACCTTCAAACCTTTTTGTAATACCTTAGATATGATGTTAGATCACTTGTATATGTGGTAAATAAAATTGTATGAATTGTGTAGGGTGTTTGTTTTTGGCCATGGGCTAGAGGGAGAGACAAGAGAGAGTTTTGAACTTTTTGCTTAAGTAAAATGAGTATGTGAGATATCTACCTAGTTATGCATGTTTATATACTACCATGGACTAGTCAAGACCACTTGTGGAAATTCTAAGACAAGATGAGCAAAATGAGGAAGTCCTTAGTCAAAATAACTAGTCATGTACTAAGTTTTAATAAGGCTTATGTTGTACAAGTTCAAGTTGGTGATTTGTGTGCTCTTGGTCCCCTTGGGATCACTTTGTATCCAAAAGTTAAGGTGGGGAGGGACTAGTTGATGTCTTTGATCTTTTATAGAAATATATTGCATAACTTGAAGTTATAAGTTGGTAAGTTTAAGTATAAAGGTATAACTTGTACATTGTATGTCTTGGTTTAATTCTTTTATGTAGAATTCGGCCTATATGGTAACATGGGTGAAGTTTTATAAATCTTTGAGTATTGGGTATAAAAATGGGTATTTGTTGAAGCGTAGATAAGTTTTGGTGGTTCC
The DNA here is from genome assembly GCA_026074375.1 of Tanacetum coccineum. Lineage (NCBI taxonomy): Eukaryota > Viridiplantae > Streptophyta > Magnoliopsida > Asterales > Asteraceae > Tanacetum > Tanacetum coccineum. The sequence goes on from BQNB010016467.1 coordinate 63,821, forward strand.
GTAAATGCATAAACGTATTTTATCGCGATACGTAAACACTTTACGTAACCAATAAAAATAAAATGTGCAAGGTTAATAATTATCCTCTAAATAATTATCTAACACTTGCTTGACGTAAACATTTAATTGTTTGATGCCCGTTTATGTTGAATGATAATTTTTAGCTTACGCGATTTAACCTAACGATTAAAATTAAAAGCAAACGCGTACGAGACTAAAAATAATTAGTGAATTAAATGACGTTGTAAATGACCTAAAAACATGGGGTGTTATAGTCTTCCCTCATTAAATGAGCCTTGTCCTCAAGGCTTAAGACGTGGCACTTGACGACGGTGCGGTCTTTGTGAAGAGGTGCGGATACTTCTTTTGAAATTGGTCTTCATGTTCCCATGTGAACTCAGGACCTCTCCTAGAGTTCCATCGAACCTTAATGATTGGAATGCAGCTTTGCTTCAATTATTTAACTTCACGATCCATGATTTCTACTGGTTCCTCGATGAAATGAAGCTTCTCATCAATATGGAGTCTATCCGACGGAACGGCTAATGGTTTGTCGGCATAGCACTTCTTCAAGTTGGATACATGAAACGTATTGTGAACCTTGCTCAACTCTTGAGGAAGCTCAAGCTTGTAAGCAATGGCTCCAACCTTTTTCAACACTTTGAAAGGTCCAACATATCTAGGGTTTAGCTTCCCCCGTTTACCAAAACGTACTACTCTTTTCCAAGGCGAAACCTTGAGCATAACTCTATCTCCAACTTGAAAATTCATCGGCTAACGTTTTAAATCGGCGTAACTCTTTTGTTGATCATGAGCGGCTTGAATTCTTTGCTTGATCTGAACGACCTTCTTAGTCGTCTCTTGAACTATTTTTGGACTAGTGAGTTGAACTTCTCCAACCTCGGCCCAACAAACATGTGAACGACACTTTCTTTTAATACAAAGTAAATCGTAAAAACGTTTATCTTTATATTTTACGATCTCACTTTGTTTTGTCGATAACAAAACATAAACTTACCAACCAACAAACTCTAAACGTTACTAAGCCAATAGTTTTCTAACACACCAAAACACTTTATAAAAACAACATTCTTCTCATTCACAAGACCTATCTTGCAATTTTCTAAAAATGATCTTAAACACCTTTTTCATAAACTTTACCCTAAATACAAAATATTTTTTCACAAAAACATTTCTTCAAAAAACTTCCTTCCCACTCATAAAATCTGATTAAAAGATTCTCTTTATTATTATATTAGTTTAAATGTTAAAAATTCAAAGCTTATTTTTGAGTACTGTTTGTCGGTGCTCTTAACTTTTCATTCTGGTGCCTTTGGGAAACAGCACCGGCAGTTCCGGTAAACAGTAAAATGTTTGGCTATAAATACCAACTCTTCTCACTTGTTCTATTAATTCATTCTAACATTTTTCTTCTCTCTAGATCTGGTTACCACTAATCTTCTCCTATATTCTACTCTACTCTAATGCTTCTTGTAGGTCCTTCATGATGTTGTCGTGTCGACGCTAAAAGATCTTCTATGAATAAGCTCCCCAAAA
>BQNB010016468.1:0-71587 GCA_026074375.1 Tanacetum coccineum
TCATACTAAGATTTAATCTTTAATTCAGAATCAGAAAAAGAATAACCTGATGTCACTCATCTACAATTAACAAAAGTGTATCATAAACAAACAAGCATCAAGGAAGACAAAACATAAGTAAATTTACGAGGCTGTGAAGTGTAGTCGCTACGATAGAGGAAATGAACTGAATTTACAGTGGCAGATGAGACTTGCGGTGACGATGGTGGAAGAGATGACAATGTCGATAGTGGAGTAGACAAATTTGAGAAGTCTAAAAAAAGAGAAGAGCTTCTAGTCAGATATCAAAGTGCTTATATGATTCAAAGTTGAAAAGACGTAATTACTTAATAAAGATAGTTTCATGATATGGACTTTGCTACTCGAGTCGTGTTTTAAATTAATTGAAGTAACATTGCTTATCTATCAAATCATTATTAAAAGAAATAAACATAATAGAAACTCGTAAAGTAGTATTCTGCTATATGCTGAAACCTAACTCACTTTATAAAATATGATTGGATTAAGAAGCTTTATCAATGTAGAGGAGATTATTTAATAATTTGTTCAACTGTAAACGTGAATTGAAACCAAAGTCAGCCAAGGCTGGTGGGCTGCAAGCAAGCCAAGTCTAGTCAAGTTCCAACTCAATTAGTCAAGTTCAGCTTAAATTGATAAGACAACTAGTTGTTTTAGTGTTGACATGGCCTCAGTTCGCTAAGAGATGTCAACTAGCTCAAAGATACCCATCAATAGTTCCACTCGATAAAACACACCTAATTTCAAGAGCTTGAATTGCTTAAAGATATATATGAGAACTTTGATTCAGAAAGTACACTTGATATTTTCAAGCCTAGTTCTTATAAACTTGAACTTGACTGTCATTTCAAACTCATGCTCTAAGACTCAACTAGTTTGCAGCCCTATTTTGATTGTTTAAAAATTAATCTAATTTAATATTCCAAAAAAGAAAGTTAAATCAAGAAGATGTAAGCTTCCATTGATCACCTTGAAGGAAATTTCCAATAGAATACACATTAACATGCTCAGCCGGAATCTGGCTACTCCAAGTCACCCTTGCGGACAACTCTGACCCCTTACCAGTATTGCCAGACTCGCCATAATAAAGCGTCTTCAAAGCAAAATCACCAGTCCACGGCATCCACCCTTGAGGCGTAATCAACGCCTCCAAATTACAATCAATAAACACCGTCCTTGAGAACTCCTTCCATGGTCTCCCAAGATAATTATTGTGAACTTTAGGCTTACTATAATATAACCTCATGTACTCTTCAGTCCCATTTATCAAGCAGTTTTGGAAAACAAACCCTGTGGACTGTCCTGGGTCGATTCGACCATGTGCTGTTACAGCATTGTTCTCGCCTTTTTCTGGTTTAAGTTGACGTGGGCGGACTAGGATTGTGCAGTCTTGGAAGATTGAAGCCGAGTTTCCAAATATGAAATCTACGTTGCCTTGGATTATGCATGATTTGTAGAATTGGCGAAGTGAGTGGGCGTAAAGGGTGTCTTGGTTTCCTAAGAACTCGCAGTTTTCGATTATGGATTGGTCACTGTCTGAGCGGAAGGCAACGGCTTGGTGTGCGTCGGGGCCAGCTGTGTTCTCTATAGTTAAACCACTTGCCATGAATCCGTCTCCAACTACACCTGTTGCAGAAAAAAATACATGAGTATGAGACCATTTTATACTGTTGTTCTAAAAGAAGGTTCACTTTTCTTCCGAGTGGCCATTACTATTATTTGCACTAAAGTGTAGTGTGAACACTAACATAACATGTTTTTTTTCTTTCTCGCATCATATAGGTGCAAATAAGTACAAATCGCGTGGTGATCCTAAATTCTTTATTCGAATGAGTTAACAAAAATACTTTGTGATAATTTTTCACTCCAAAAATGGTCCACACTAACATATTTGTCGCGCAACCTGACATTTTATTGTTCTAAAAGGAATAAGCTATTTTAAAATATAAGTTTTCTTTACAATATTGAGCTTGTACATGCTTTCAAAAGATCAAAGATACTTTATTGGCTTGCAAAATTGAGCTCGAGCTTCCAACTAGTTTTGCCGAGCATATTCTTAACTTTTCAACAAGTAACTATTCTTCATGTACTAAATTCAACAAATATAAATCATATTAAACTAATTATCACTTTTTATAACTAAATACCTGAAACTTACTAATTTTTCTATTTTTTTTTATTTAAATTTTATAAACGCAATTTATTTCACATCCTATATACCACTTATCTTACAATATATCTCACAAATGCCTCCAGCGAGGCTTGAGCCCACAACCGCTAGGTTGGTGGAAAACTCACATACCGCGAACGACTACCTGGGCAGAACAACGACGGTGTAGATGTAGATAGATCTAATAGTGTATAGAAATAGATATAGATAGATCTAATGGGGTATAAATGGTAAAATTAATAACTTAAAGAGTAATGCCATATTAGGTGTACTTAAATTATACTAGTATGTGTTCTATTTTATGGATAATTATCATCTTCCCACCTATGCCATAAATTTATGTATTATACAATTCGAAAATTTGTATTCTATTATCCAAATGTCTTATATTGTATGTTATTTTTATAGATAATTAGGGTGTGTTTATTATGCTACTTTAAAATGGGTTTTAATTTGACAAGACATTTAATGTTTGTTTGGTTGATAGTTTATCAATCATGAATGACATAAGGAATCAAAGATTGATAGTGAACCATATTAGTAGATTTTAATGATTCCAACCAATCAGTTGGCTAAAGGTTTTATTCCTTATATTTTCGCATTTAACACTCTAATAGATGGTTATCGTAAGTGGTTGACAATCGACAAAGCAACTGAAATTGTGAATAACATGTGGGACTATAATGTGACTCCTGATGTGAAAATTACCGGTTGGTTAACTTTGTTACGATAATCAGAAAGAACCGGGACTAACCTATGTTGACGCACAAATACTAAATTCATATGTTTTTTTTCAGCACAGAGAAGTAACAATGGACTCTTCTCGCCAAAACCCTGCGATATGAATTTTTTGGAATCCGGAGAATTGCGAAATCTCTCGTTCGAATAACTATCAGGGGACTGTAAACATCAACAGAGTAGTGACTGATAAGTTTAGAAATGTACCAATAGCTGATTTTTTTTGTTACGGCCTTAGTAAGCTTACAATACGTCAGAAAATAGATTGCTATAAAGGTGGACTAACTTTGATAAACGTCCCCACCGCGATGCCTAACGCAGTTGACAGGGACTTGATGGTCGGCATGTACACATTTGCACCGGAAATGTGTACATGTCGACCATTAAATCCCTGTCAACTAACTGCATTAGGCATCGCGGTTGGGATATCTATCAAAGTTACTCCACCTCTATAGCAATCTATTTTCTAACGTATTGTAAGCTTACTAATGCCATAACCATAAAATCCAACTGCTATTACATTTCTGAACTTATAGTCACTAATCTTCTAACGAGAGGTTTCGCAATTCTTCGGATCCCAAAAAATTCCTACCGCAAGGTTTCGGCGAGAAGAGTTCATTGTTACTTTTCTGAATTTTTGAGGATACTATGAACCGCACTTGTTAGACAACACCTAGAAAAAAACATATGAATTTAGTATTGTGCGTCAGCACCTTAGTTGTTCTTCTTTCTGATTATCGTAAGAAAGTTAGGAACAGGTAATTTTCACATTTTCACATCAGGAGTTACATTATAATCCACATGTTATTCACAATTTCAGTCGCTTCGTCGATTGTTGCTTGCTATAACCATCTATTAGAAGAAAAAAAATGCGAAAATATCAGGAATAAAACCTTTAGCCAATCATAATTTACCTTTTATTTCTTTAAAAATTCTCAACCACGTATTTATTCATTATTAGTTTTCTTTTTTATTTTTTTATTTTAAAATAATATATAATAACTCAATTTATATATAAAAAAAAATATATAATTTAAATAATTATAGATTTTCTCTCTCAAACTTTCTTTCATACCAAATCTAAATCCAATTCCAAACCCATCTACAAACCAAACGCACCCTTAATTTGTAAAATCGGTAAAGTGTGGTAGAGAAAACCAAGCCAAACCATTACAAAATTTGCTTACAACCGAACTAATTTGCATAAACTAGTTTTGGTCAAAACCAAAACGAACTAAAATGTGGTCACATTTCGGTCCGGTAAGTAAATATTCAAAAACATAAGTAACAAACAAACACCGTTAGTATGACTTACCAAACGTAGCTGTATTATAAGTAGAAAGCCCGGGCTGACCCACATTCAAACTCCCGGTAATAACCGTTTTCCCAATCCCATCCCCATACACCACCACATTCTGTTTCTCCAACCCAACCCGAACCGTTTCCTCATAAACCCCTTCCTTGACCCATATCACCCATTTTTTCCCACTCCAATCCGGACCCTTATTTACCGCTTCCTGCACCGACCCGTAATCACACCCGTTATTTTTACACACAGTCACGTCTGCTTTTAACCCTACGGGTACCCGTAACTCCCCTCCTACCTGGGCCCCACCACTTTCCCAAAATCCGTCTCTTTCCGTCTTCACTGCGGCCCACTTCGCCACGTCATCTCCGAAAATATCTAAAGCCCGAATTAAACTTAATCCGTTACTCGTTAAGCTAATTAAATTATTCAAAAACGACATCGTATCGTGTATCAGTTTCGTATCGTTGACGTACTTTAACGCCGACCAGCAGTCGTACTGGTAAGCTAACCCACCGCTCATCCACGCGCGCGCGTGCTTGTAACCTCCACGTGGCAGAATATCAACCGTTGATTTCAACCGGTAATCCGCATTACGTAGATGCTCTAAACAGTTGTGAGCAGCAGTTACGTGGTCTATAACGCCAGTTGAAGCTTTCAAGATCTGGTCGGACAAGGATTGAGCTTGCCGGAGATTATCACCGGAGATTGATAACGCCGACTGGATAATCTCCATTGGAGTGGAGGTAGGGTGGTTTGATAGAGATGATTCGCATAGCTGAAGGTAGCGCGTGGATTGACACGCGCTGTGGATTAGGTCGGAGGATGACGGTGCTGTACGGATGTGACGGCGCGTGATGGATGTGGTGGTGGTTGGGTGGAGGAGGGTTAAGAGGGAAATGAAGAGTAGTGCAATTATAGTCATTGAAATGATAAGTTTTTTTTTGGGTGAATTTGAAGGATGGTGAAGTGGTTTTTTTCTGGTGTGAAGATGCATTGTAATGCAGTTATATATATAGAGGATTTGAAATTAATGGTGAGATTATTGTTGTTAGTGGAGTGTGATCAATTTGGAAGATAGTGATTTAGTGAGGGTGAGTTTTGGAGTGAGATGGCGTGGGAATGGAATACCATTTCTGTGAGTGAGTGAGTGAGTGAGTGAGAGGTGATCACGGGTTTTTCATAGAGATATGTCATTATGTCCAGCTCCGGTAAAAGGTTTTGCTCACATGTTTAACAAGATTATAAGTATTCCATTGGTCATATAACTCCATTTGAGTTATAAAATTATAGTTGCTCTCACCTTCCCAAATTAATAGTCTCTTTTTTTATTTTAGGTTGTCTTAAAATTATTGTTCCTTTTCAAATATAGTTGTGAGTAATATAGCAAGTTTATCATATTACCCCTAATGATACTAGAAATTAGAAACTTTATTCAAAGCTTTAATTAATTTCATAAGGGTAAAACTGTCATTTTGAAAAAAAATAAAAGAGAGAATACAGTAATAATTATGTTTTCTTAAACTGTGTGTTTTTTGTCATGGGACAATTAATTTGGGACGAAAAATTTTAATTATATGAATATAAGAATTTGCTTGTGTATAATGTTTTATAATTTTAATATAAATAAAATTAGTAATTATGCAAGGATTTTTATATAGATTTATTTATTATGTATTAATATAGATTAATATTTTGTAAAAAAATTTGTTTAATGAAAAAATTATCTTTGTTTAACCGACACGAGTGTTAAGTTTGATGTTGTTGCTTAAAATTAACTATTGATATCATATTATAATCGATATGCGAATTTAATAGTACATAATAAATGTTGATGGTGTTAAAATATAAGATTTTTAAAAAATATTTTCTGAATATCCTTATATAAATTTTAAATATGAATAACATTAGTCGTTTTTTTAAGACTACTAGCCGGGTACCCGCGCAATGCGGCGGCAGGTACCCTGTGACTATATTTTGCGTCGAACAAATGTTATCCGGCTAAGCGTTTTTCTAACGAAAAAATAAAGAATCTATGCAGTAAGTACCAGCAAATGTTATCCGGCTAAGCGTTTTTCTAACGAAAAAATGTTATCCGGCTACGCGTTAACAACATCTCATGTCATCCATGATTTATATTGGATTGTTAGAGATGGTGGTCTCATGTTACTCTTATCTTAACAACTGCTGCCCAAAGAGATGCTTGAAAGTAGTATGTTTGGCGTTCTAATTCTATTCATGTCTTTATGTTAAAATTTGATACACAAAAATCAAGAAAATATAGTTTTTTGTTTTGGTCAATTGTGGAATGATGGATTATAATAAATGGAACTTATTTTGTTTAAATCTGATTACAAGATTGGTAGTTGTGTTTTTATGTTATTCATATGATTAAATGCATGCTAATTTTTTACAGGTATCTAAATTTAGCTTAAAATTTTGAACTTTTATTGCGTAATATTGGACTGATAGAAAAAACTGGAACTAAGCCCCAAAAATGTTGTTTTGTCCGGTCAAATGTGACTGAAAGATCAATAATTATGCTTTTAGTTTTTGATTGATACTAAACAATGCATTAGAACAAGGGTATACACTTATTCAGAACTATTTTTTGTAATCAAAACAGGTATCCGTGATCATTAACTATTGTCATATGCAGGTTGGGCCATCTGCTTAATGTGCGTAACCACTGCGTGCAAGAATGATTTGAATCAATGCTCGACAAGCTAAGTCAAAAGATTGAAAGGTACCAACCATGAACTCATATAGCAGATGCGTTAGTCATTTCAGTTTGCTGCAACTATTGGTATGGTGTGTACTAATGATTGAATTTTTTTGTTACGGCTTGGCGAAAAGTGGAAGGATGGCTGAGCGAGAACCGCTTGCCTCAACAACCTCCACAGGCTATGATGAATATTACACGTGAAAAATAGCAATGTTGAATGTGGCAGGCTATGATGAATATTACACGTGAAAAATAGCAATGTTGAATGTGGCAAGCTATGATGACTCTGAACGGCTTCAATTAAGATGAGACCATTCGTATCTTGGCGGGGCGACCTACTATGGTCGCAGCCATGGCGGACGTGTCCTCTTTAATCTGTTGTTGGCCTGTTTGAGTGAATCTCCTCGAAGGCTAATATCATCAACTTAAACTCCCAATGCAGTGTAGAGAGTTTAGATTGCGTTGCTTAATTTAGGGAGTGTTTGAGTATCTATTTTAAGGATGATGTAGAACGTACACGTTTACAGCGAAGTATACCTCTTATGCTTCCTTGCAAACATCTAAGTCTGAATCTTCATCATTGCTTAATTAGGTACGTGTATGTGTTGCAAAGAAGTGATAGATCAGTCGAAATGACAACGTTTCAATCACTCCGTAATATATATAGATAATGGGTTGTGATGATTGCTATAAGCTAAGTGAAATGGAATAGGTCGTTAGAAATCTGACCATAACTTGGCGGGGTAATGACCGTGCGACATAGTATAAACGGTGACTATGCAACCGGGTATGTTTGCAGCCACGATGAAATTCAAATGTTCCTGTCACCATGTACCCATTTACACTTCTGAGCCTAAATGCTTTCTGAATTAAAGCGACCTTTTTTTGGATAAGTAGTGATGGAAACCAGTTCCTGATCGGTCAAATGGAAACAATTATGGATTTACGGTGGGCTACCAAAACTTTTGTCCTTATTAATTCTGTAAAAGATCATTTTCTAAAATCGTTTTCTATCCGTTTCTGCAGGCGGTCCAGTTTTGATGTTGTCCGTAACATGTAAAGCTGCTCATACTTTTGAAAGCATACCTCCAACTGAGTTTCTCACATGAGTTATACGTATTCTTTGAGGTATGAACTCTGATAGTGAAATTAGAGGTGTTGCTGTTATTGCTTTTGTCAGCTAATAAAAAAAAGTATGTGCTCTTTTATGCAGCCGACACACAAAGAAGTATACGAGAAAAGGTTGAGAAAGGATGCGAGATGGAGATTTATGTCGCATTTATGTTTAAACTTTAAATACTCGGAATTCAAAGATTGTGTTGACCGTGGAAGGTTACGGTGCCCTAAAGAGCATTTGCAAGAGCATAAATCCGACGATCTTCTAATCGCATGCTCCCTATAGTCGCCCTGTCAAGTTAAATGCCAATGATTGTCGAGGCAAAGATTTATTTTTTTGGCAAGTTTTTTTTTCGGCTGCATTTATTTATGCTGTGTTTTTTTATTTCTTGGTCAAATTATAGCATACACAGTATATACATTCGTTTTTTATTTCATTTATATGGTATATGAAAAAAAACGAGAATTAGGCACACAAATGATTAATGAAGATTAATCTTACCGTGCAGGTTCTTCAAAAGAAAACGAAAGAAGGTGCAAGAGCTACTAAATAGTTTTATGTGTTGGTTCAAACACACAAGGTTAACGCGCAAGAGGAAAGCGGAGGTAAAACTTTAGCTCAATGTAATATTTTCTCCTCAGCACGATGTTACTTTTTACAACTTTACTATTTCTTATATGTTTTTTCCAGGCATAACGACATCATAATGTTTGCTTATAGTTTAGATTTTAATTTTTGTATTTTTTATATGCATCAATTGTAGATGCTAAAAATGGCTGAGCAAGTGCTGATGAAATGTTCAAGAGAAAAAGATATGACAAGTTTAAGTGTTTTCTTCTTATGCCTTGAATTGTGCTGCATACACAAATTATAGCATACACAATATATACATTCGTTCTTTATTTCATTTATGAAGAAAAAAACGAGAATTAGGCACACAAATGATTAATGAAGCTTAATCTTGCCACGCAGGTTCTTCAAAAGAAAACGGAAAAAGGTGCAAGAGCTACTAAAAAGTTTTAATAACGCGCAAGAGGAAAGCGGAGGTAAAAACTTTAGCCCAATGTAATATTTTCTCCTCAACACGATGTTACTTTTTACAACTTTACTATTTCTTATATGTTTTTTCCAGGCATAACGACATTATAATGTTTGCTTATAGTTTCGAGTTTAATTTTTGTATTTTTCTATTTGTATCAGTTGTAGATGCTGAAAATGACTGAGCAAGTGCTGATGAAACGTTCAAGAGAAAAGGATATCACAGGTTTAAGTGTTTTCTTCTTATGCCTTGAATTGTGCCGCACGCTATTTTGGTTGTTAGGTTATGATATATAGCCAACTGAAAATTATTATTAATGATGGAATTAGCCTAAAACTAGGATCTTAATACAAATTTGGCGCAGAAAAATACATTACCTATGATACTATGCTGAATGAACCATAGGCTTACATTATTTAAAGGCTTATTTAGTCCTAATGGAAATACAACCATTCGAAAAGTATTGCGACTGAACGGAAAAGCACAATCTTAGGTTTAAGTTTACCACACATAAATTAGCTACTCGGCAAACGCACTGTAGTTTACTTATGCAGATATGACGACATCGATCTTTAAAACAGTGACGTTTAGAATTCTTCTGGCACAGGACACAAACCCTTTGGTTTTTATGAGAATTTATTACTTTTTGATTTTATATTCACAATATGTTAAAATGCTATATAAACTACAATACGGTATGACAAAATGTTGCAACATTTTATGTGTGTGATATTTTGATCGGACTTTACACTTATCAATTTAAGGTGCTCATTTGATCGTGTAATTTCACAATTACCTTTTTAACGAAACAATCAATATAGGTAGTGAAGTAGGCATTGCTGACAATAGTGAAGAAAGGAGCAGGGGAGAAATGCTATGAAGAGATGAAGGGCGCTTGGTCTGAAGCTTACTATTAATTATTTGCAACCATTCAGAAATGGCAAAAGATGTTGCAGCAGCCCAAGCTGAGATCGAGGTGTTTGTAACAGATTGAATATCTCATGAGATGATTCTAAACGAATGTTAGGCTGATGCATTTCGAAGGGCATGCTGAAGCGTAACACACTATACTACCATAGTTAATTGAATTTTTATTGGTGAGTTAGGACACCCTTTATAGCTGAGTTACAAGACCTGACAATTGACAGCTTTGTCTTTTTTAAGTGTTATCTCTGTAAACGCTACGGGTTACAAACCTTGTTATAATTTAAAAGGTAAAATTTATGCTTTGATGTTAAAACAAATCGGGGGCCACAACCCCTTTTTGTCTTCATAATTCTCCGTCCTTGGACATAAGGACACGCCGTTCTTAAAACTTCTCCCCTCATTTATGCGTTGGTCATAAATATATGAGAGAACTCGGTCTTTCATACGACCGAGTTGTGTAGAGAGAGGAAATGTTTTTTTTCGGTGTGATATATTTGTTATTAAGTATAATATGTTTAGGTAATGAAGTTGATTATTCTACTACACTATGTTGGTCATGATGTTAGTGGTAAAGAGAGATAATAACATGATATTGAGTCGACGATGTCTTTGCTATCACCGTTACACCTAGTATAAGTAAAAATGTTAAAATCAATGATCTCAAACCATCTATAATGGACGGTGCTGTGACTCGGTCACCCTCACATAGAACACGTTCCTCTGTATCGACAAGCAAAAAAAATAAGACTCGCTCAACTACACGACTGAGTTGTATGAGTTTATTGTGTGTGTGAGTTTTTAATTTTTTATAAAATGATTTTTGTGAGGTATGTTTTGGTTTAAATAAGGTATATTTTTGATGGTGATCACGATGGACTTATTACACTAAATTGATTATAAAGAAAAGTGTAAAAAAAGAAAAAGAAAAGTGTAAAAAAAGAAAGCTTTTATTGGTACTTTCAACATTAAACTTTGATCAATATTTTATAAACCCCCATGTTTTGTCCCTTTCTTGACCTTGATTCCTGTTCTTCTAACATTTCCCCTGTTTAATGAAAGAAAGCAAACAAAAAGAGACAACTCACTTCTCTCAACACTCCCCACTTCACTCCACTCCCCTCAAACAATGTGCACCCCCCACCACCACCACCACTTCACCCTACTTTTCATAACACTCCTCACCATCATCACCACCACCACCACCTCCTCCTCACTACCCCCTTCAGACGCTGTAGCTCTACTTAAATTTAAACTAAAAGCAGACACTAAAAACAAACTCCTGTACAACTTAAACGAACACTTTGACTACTGCCAATGGCAAGGAGTCAAATGTGTCCAAGGACGAGTCGTTCGACTCGTCCTACAAAACATTACCTTAGTAGGTACTTTCCCAGAAAGTACCTTATCCCAACTAACCCAACTCCGAGTCCTTAGTCTTCGGAATAATTTCCTAACTGGACCCATACCAAATTTATCCGCCTTGCAAAACTTAAAAACTTTATTTCTGGACCATAATAAATTCTCAGGGTCATTTCCATTAAGTTTAACCACTTTGCATAGGCTTAAGTCTATTGACCTAGCTAGAAATGGGTTATATGGGTCATTACCTATAGAGCTTAACTTTTTAGATAAGTTAACCTATTTAAGGCTGGAATGGAACCGGTTCTTTGGTTCCATTCCGCCTTTAAACCAGACTGGTTTGAATGTTTTTAACGTCTCTGGTAACAACTTAACCGGTTCGATACCAGAGACGTTGGTTAGGTTTGGTGTGGAGTCTTATTTGTATAACCCTAACTTGTGTGGGAAAATAGTTAATAGGATATGTGATGGTAAGGCGCCTTTTTTTGACGCTGGCGCGGGCGTGGGCGTGTCTGGGCCCACGCCAGCGGGTGGAAATGCGGAGGCGCAAGGGTTGGTTATGGCTCCGCCGGATACGCGGCGGCGCCATAAGCGAGTTGGTGTGATTCTAGGGTTTGTTATAGGGTTTTTGATAGTTTTGGCTTTTGTTTTGTCGGTTTTTGCGGTTTTTGGTAGGCGAAAGAGAGTTGTTAGGGCGAAATCGGTTGAGTTTAGTTCGGATGAAGAAGAAAATGAGAATGAAAATGTTAATGGGATTGAAAATAGAGTGGTTACTATTTCGGCTAATGATATTTCTAACGAAGTGCGTATACTAAACAATGAAATTGCAATGAAAGTTAAGGAAAAGAAAATGGAATTGCCACAACAACACCGCGAAAAAAGCGGAAATTTGATATTTTGCGAAGGTGAGGCGGCAATGTATGGGTTGGAGCAGCTGATGTCAGCATCCGCGGAGTTGCTAGGGCGAGGAACGATTGGGACGACTTATAAAGCGGTTATGGGTAACCAGCTGATTGTGACTGTGAAGAGGCTGGATGCTGGTAAGACGGCTATTACATCTGGTGAGGCTTTTGAGAAGCATTTGGAGGCTGTTGGTGGTTTACGTCATCCGAATTTGGTTCCGGTTAGGGCTTATTTTCAGGCAAAACAGGAGAGGCTTGTGATTTATGATTATCAACCTAATGGCAGTTTGTTCAACCTGATTCATGGTGAGTTTACTGCTGTTTTGGACTAATGTTTTAATTGTTTTTTTTTTTGTGTGAGTTGACTCACTGGGTTAAATCGGAGCCTGTGAACTTTATTGAAATAGTAGAGGGGCAGGGGGGCCGGGTTTCCTCATTATTTGACTATTGAATGGAATAAATGTCTTGACTAGTAAGCATAAAGTCATTTGCTGATGCAATATAACCAAACAATTCTCCATAGTGTCTTACTGGTCTTGGTTTAAGTAGCAAACTTGACACTTTGGGTATGATAAGGTACGAGTTTAGGAGACAGCGTCGAGTTTAACTTGGAATATTGGCTTGGTAAATTACTTGTCTGTAGTTAAAAATAGTTGGTAAAATTCTGATATGATCTTCATGAATAAAGCAATTTTGGGTGTCATGAGTACTTGACTGGACCCTCTGGAATTAAGTATAGATTGTGTTCACTCGTTTTGGATACACGGATTGAAATTGCCACTTTAGTCTTTTGGTTGTGTTACAGTTGTTGTGCAGAGTGTATGAGTTTCACATGTAAAACATTATCATGAAGATTTAAAATGGTAAAGGAAAATTGACAATACCAATTTGTCTAAGGCTGCAATCAAGCCAAGCCGAGCTCGAGCTTGACAGGGCTTGAGCTCGGCTCGAAAATCACAAGTTAGGCTCGAGCTCGGCTCGATAGCTTGACAAGCCTTAATCATCAAAGCTTGAGCTCAGCTCGAATAATAATCGAATAAGGCTCGAGCTCGGCTCGAAAAGCTCGAATTTATTCATAAATGTTGTATTCGATAGCCAAACTTATCAAGAAGGTCAATAAAATACGTGATGGACTCAAGAGTAAAGAATTTATACAAAACATTTGAGCATTAGGGTTTAAATAACTTTTTATGATAAATATTTAACTATTATACTAATATTCACATTAGATTTACGTTGTTTATATAAATAGGTATAACAAAAATATTTATGTACATGAAAGCTCGAAAAGCTCGATAAAAGCTCGAGCTCGAGCTCGACTCGTTATGTGTATCGAGCTTGTTTATTGGGCTCGGGCTCGAGCTCAATAAAAGATCGGCTCGATCGAGTCAAGCTCAAGCTCGAGCTCGAGTTGCTTGATAAAAGCTTGGCTTGATTGCAGCCCGAAATTTGTCCATACCCATTTAAGACATTGAGATTTCAGTTTAGTTTGTTTATTTGTTAGTAATGCGTTGTCTTATATTGATGTTTCTCGTAGCTTGTAACTTTGTAAGAACAGATAACATTGGACCCTTTCTTAGGAATTTAGGGTGTAATGAAAGGATTCAGCTCTTCAAAAGGTCATTTTGATGTTGACTTTTGAGGTTACCCGAGCTAAACAAACATAAACGACCTTACTTTAAAAGTGAAAACCTACGCTCGCTAATTGTATGCCATACCTTTAGTTAATTAGAACTTTCCTGAAGGTCCTATAATTATTTTATTTGAATGATCAACTCGACCCAGAAACACCTATTGATCATTAGATGAGACTGTAATGTCAAACTAATTATTTGCTATGTGAATAGGATCAAGATCAGCAAAGGCAAAACCACTGCACTGGACATCCTGCTTGAAAATCGCCGAAGATATAGCACTTGGCCTTGCTTACATCCACCAAGCCTCAAGACTCATTCACAACAACCTAAAATCCTCCAATGTCCTACTTGGTCCTGATTTCGAGGCCTGTCTCACAGACTACTGTCTCTTAGTCCTCGCGGACCCCACTTCTATCGACGAATCCATTTCCACAGGTTACAAAGCCCCAGAATTGAGAAAGTCCTTCCACAGAGCAACCACCAAATCTGATGTCTATGCCTTTGGAGTCCTCTTGTTAGAGCTTCTGTCGGGTAGACCTCCTTCCCAGCATCCACACCTTGTCCCTGAGGACATGGCAGAATGGGTGAGAGCAATGAGGGAGAATGATGACATGCCAAACGATAATAGGCTAGGAATGCTTGTTGAAGTAGCGGGCGTCTGTAGCTTGACATCACCAGAACAAAGGCCCGTAATGAGGCAAGTCTTGAAAATGTTACAAGAGATCAAGGAGGCTGCTAGTATGGACACTGATAACACATATAATGGATATTCATAGCTACTAAACACGAGAAGCAGCTAGCAAGCATCGGTAAGATTATTGTTTATTGGGGTTATAATTTGGATATGTAAAACAGTAGCAGTAGCATTGGCAAGAAGAAAATTTGCAGGGACGAGCTTCACTTTTTTTGTATAATCTGGGGTTCGTTCAGAGGATGAAGCTGACATGCTGTCCGTATGCTGCTGTAAAGATTAGGTACTGAGATTTTTAGAAAGATCCTACCAGTTTCTCTTATATATAGATGGATATGCTATGATTATGGGATTTACACTCTTCTCTTATCTTAAAATCTTTCGTTTTTAGTTGTCCCGAATCATATTTACATTCGTCTATGTTTGTGATAAATGAAGTACATGCATAGTTCATTTCCCGTTTCTTCGGGGTTGAACCAAAGTATCCTGTAATTTGCTAAAATTAATGATTTACCTAATGAAAAAATCTTTTTTCTTCTAATTACACTACCAAAAAAATTGCGCTATAACTTAGTCAGCTACTTTCTGATGAATTATCTGCCCTATTTTTTTTTTTTTGAACATAGAAATATCTGCCCTATCGATCTTATAATCTGCACGCTTCTCTTTTATTCATGCACATCTGTACTATGAAACCTTCAGCAACATTGAAATGTCCAAGTGATGTCATTGGTACAACCATCATTCCTTCTTTTTAAGGATATCGCCCTGATATTATAATAGTTAAGGTCAGTTTAAGGAAACTATATCAAATTCTATTTTAAATGACATTTTAGAACGTGGAGACACAATTCAACTGTCCCCACTTTCCATGTCAAATTGATGTGATGATAATGTTTGATCATGTTGCAAGACTTTGATCTGGTAGAAGAGTGGCGAGAGCTTTACAAGAAGCGAAAGAATAGGGTTGATGCTACCTCATTTTGACCAGGCGTAGACACGTTGATTTTAACTTGTTCTTCTTGATAGTTGATCTGTCTAGTTTAACAATTTGATAAACGACAGAATCATAAGAGTAGATGTGATGCGCACTAGTGGTTTTTACCAAGCTCTTCTCTTATACTAAGGTTGATGACATTTTACCACTGAATGTGAGAGGTGTTTTTGGGGGAGGATTGGTTGCGGGGTATCTCGCTTTACAGAGTTCTCATGTTCTTGTTATCCTTATCTAGCAACATATCAGTTTCGTCGAGCTTTCCTATGGTATTCATCCATTGTGTGTCTCGTCTGCTGGTGTTGAGGAGACGGGAAAGATTAGTGTGTACACAAACACATATGTGTGATAAATCGAGCAGAACGTCTGTTCAATAACACTCATCACCATAACCTCGTGTACCTCCATTATGTTATAAGTCATAAGCCTAAGTGATCTGTCGTGATGAGATGACAACCGGCTACTAATTAATTTCTGAGCTCTCACACATACTTCCCGAATATAGACGCAAGCAGGTCCCTACGGAATCACGAGCAGCCACAGCTTCGCGGTCTATAAGAAGTTGTAATAATTGCTGTCAGTAACACATCTCACCAACCTCACACTCTCCTGCAACACTATCCCCCACCTTCCAGATCCCAATAGTACAGCGTGTGTGTATGTGTATAGAGCTCAATGAGTCAGTCACTGTTTCGAGATTATGATATCGCGACGACGACAGTCTAACTCAAGAGATTGGGTTGCGCAACCTAGAGAGGAGTAGTGGTGTTAGTTCAGAAAGAAGAAAGAAAGGTCTCGCTTTATGATAGAAGTTAGGTGATCAAGCGATGTGTCTGGCGATGTTCATTACCAGCGCTAGTTACAGTGTCAAGTTGATTACGCAGCTCAGATAGTGCACGTATCCCGCAGGACATTAAGGTACTACATAGAGGCAGACAATCGCTGAGATTCTTAGGATAAAAGCAGAATGAGACACCGCCCATTTCAGCAAATCTGTTGATTTGTTTGATCATGTGAAAGCTTGAACGGAAAGTTGGGAACAAAAGGAAGAAAGCTAACCTTGACGGCTGCAATTACTTGTTCTCTTGATATATTCTAGTTAAATTTGAAGCCAACAAGTGTAGATGGATGATCATGTGGTTGGACCAAGCTTCGTAGACAGATCTTGACCCTTTAATGTGTCATCACTATTTCTGATCTGATCGCTGCTTCTGATCAGGTGCGAGAGCTTCCATGGTTTCTGCCATTTCCACTTAAACTGTATCAACCATTCGTCATGACTTCGCCTCCACCTCGATATTTTTCCTTTTTGTTCACCAAGAGGCAACTTTTTCATCGGCATGTGCGCAATTGGTATCATCTAAACCATCCAACAATTAGTAATAATACTGCTAACGGAATAATGAAATTCGAATAACCAAAAGGTTTGTCACCTTTTGTGTTTGTTTAAAAACTGTTTGAAGTGGTCTATTGCATATTCCAGCTTTAGAGTCAAGTTCTCGCGATGCTGGGAATGGTAATGGAGACCCAAGACCCAATTCTGCAAAAATATCGATTGGAGCCTTTCCCTGTTACAACCATCAAATCGTTAGGAATTTCAGATGTTTAGCTCTTAAGCTAACACATATGATATGAGCAATGCATCTTGCCTTTTGAGCTTGGCCCTCGGTTTCTTTTGATTTTTTTGACGATGTTTTTCCCCGAGTAGTTTGCATAACTTTCTCTTCAATTTCTTTCCACTTCTTTTTGAGCGTAGTTACGTTTATATTTTGGATAGAGGCTGGTTGTGTTGAAACAACATCTATATCTCTATTATCATTTTGTTGCGACTTAATCTCATCCAACTGTGCTCTCATCTCCTTTGTTTCGTATTCCTTTTCCAACAACCCGCGCCTATAAACCCAACATTAACAAACAAATTTGTACTTGTGGGAATATATTGGTATATTAGCATAGAATAGTGTTATTTTCCATTTATCTCATCGTAGTCATTGTATACTTTTCTACAATGGAATCGTTGAAATATGATTCTTTTGTCATGTTTAGGTCATTTTGTAACAAATACTTAACTTTAAGAACGATATATTTGATATGAAGTTGTGAAGTCTATGTCTAAAATGTTGAATTTGTATAATAACTGAGGTTATGAACAAAATGACACAAAATCCTCTTTTACTGAGATGAACAAGTAGGTTGATATTTTTATCCAAATAAACCAAATGTAATTTACCTTGCTTCGATAGCAATACTGAACAAGTGCTGAAGCAAATCCTTTGCATCTCCTAATGCATGTAAGGTCTTCCATCGTCCAACAGATTTAGGGTCATGTCCCCGCCCAGCCTCTTGAACCTGTGAAGATATGGCAGAAAGTGCAGCCGTAGAAGATTTCACCCTACTTTCAAGTGAAACAATCCTAGCTGCTCTTGCATTTGATGACGGTGAAGGCCCTCTAGACAAAATTCACCAATATTCAGTATGTATATAATATTTATAGATGCCATTTTCGGATCATTGTAATTTTTTTATATTTAATTTATTAATACACGGCAATGTGTCTTGTTTAAGTCATTTGGCAAAATCCTTTAATGACTCAGCCGGACACACATATTTAGCGACATAAACAAGTACAATGACTAAAACAAGGACAAGTGAAAAAACGACGTTATGTAAAAACCTACGTCTAAAAAGAATAATGAACTGTCATGACAGCAAATTACATACCTAGAACCCCCATTATCCTCTGGCAGCTTTTGTCTGGATCCTTGAGAAGCAGACCTTTCGAGTTGTTTCAGATAGCTTAACTCCTCTTTTAGTTTTGCAAGGCTTAATATATAAGCGATAAATCATTATGTAATTAACACTTATATAAATTATTGAACTTAACTGCAGGATGCGAGTTCATACACACGCATACCTCTGAGTTTTCTTTTCATGATCCATACGAAGTTTATGCACATTCACCACTTTCTCAACTTCCTGACTAAGCCAATTCCTTAAAGTTTTGATCTAAAAATGTAATATAGTTAGCATCTTTTTTAATATGAAACTATACATTGGCCAAATAAAAATTATAAAACTAATAACCTGTCCTGATCGACTTTGTCCTTTGGGCTGATCTGGAAAAGACAGATAAGAAAAAATGAAGTTACGAAAAGTAAAAACATGTTCTGGAAAAAAAAGTCACATTGAGATAAAGTTTTTACTTCTGCTTTCCTTTTGCGCGTTAACCTTACGTGATTCAAGCAACTCCTTTAGCTTTTTAGTAGCTCTTGCAGCTTCTTCTGTTTTCCTTTGAAGAACCTGCGGTTGAACAAATTAAACTATCATTTATGAGTTTACTTTTAACGTTAGTCCAAAATCAGTTCAGATACAAAAGTACATTAGAAGTTACTTGTGTTTGGCGTTGATATAGAGCATTCAATTTGTTCAATTCAAATTCATTCTTCCTGCTATCCTTTTTTACCTAAATTTAACAAAATACAAATAGTTAGTTTACATACACATGAATCAAATCAAATCAAAATTTCGTACTATAAACAGTAAAGTTTGGTATTACCTGCATCAATTGCTTCTCGTGATTGGCCTTCCATTGCCGAAACTGCTCCTCCTCCTGTTTCACCTTCTGCTGTAGCTGAACCTGTAATGAAACAATAAAACGTTATTAGAATACAGTCTGAATTACATAAATATGTAAAAATTGATAGCTGTTCAAATATTACCTTTTGGGACTTGATAATACGCATCTGATCTTGCAGTTTTTTCATGGCATCATGATTTTTTTGCTTCAAAACTTCAATCTCGTGTTCGTGCTTTCTCTCCAAATCTGCAATCTTTATTTAAATAAAACAATATATTAGTTGGTTAAAAAGAGGTTCGTGACAGCATGCTAATGTAGATCACAATCACCTGCCTCAGTATCTTCAGGCCTCTCTGCGTTCATGGTTTGGTCTTTTATTGTTGGGTTACCGTAAGCTTCAAGACGTGCAATTTTATGTCTTAAGCCATCTCTTTCTAGCTGCAATGATCTGTTTTCCTCTTCAAGTGCAATAATTTTCTGGCCAAATACTTCTTTAAGTGCTTCCACATCAGGAGATCCAACAACCTTCATCTCAGACTGCAAATAAGCCAAAAAAAAACTTAAAAAAAGAAGATATTATTTAACAATCCCTAGTCATTATCATTACAGCAACTGAAAAGAGCTTCATATTAATCATAGAAATAATCAATTCTCGAGAAGAAAGGAGATGCATAAGCAAGGCACATCAAGGGCACCTTTTTCTGCTCCAAACTTCCGCCCAATTCATCCATCTCTTCGTGTAATGTATTCAGTCGAATTTCATGTTCTGGTTGTATTGTCATTTTATCAGGCTCTTTCACAATACTGGCTACAGTATCACCAGCTTAATTCCCGAAACAGAAAAAGAGGTTGGATTAGTACAGCATATACAATATATGTGCTACCTAGTATAGTTCTTGGGGAAATAATTTTTTCTATAAAGATGGTTGCTAGCAAATTACTTGGAACAGATTCCATTGCCTCAGCGGAGGTCGTGCATTGTGAGCCTCTCTTATCTTCCTGAAATAGAATCAAAGAGTAATCTATATCCATCCTCTTACTCTGCTATCATGATTTTTATATATGAATCTTAAAGTATAAATGAACATACGTTAGTATCGGTGTCAGAAGGATTCATAACAGCATGTCTGTTGCGATATTCATGAATCTTTTGAACAAGTTCCGAGTTTGTAGCCTCAAGCCTATTATTCTTTCTTTTAAGATCCTAAAAGCATGTAACACAAGCCCATATGAACCTCATCTTAATCAGTTTTCATATCTAATTATGTGTACTTATGTCTATGACAAGCCTAACAACAAAATACAAAGAACATACATAATACCTGCACTTCAACAAGTACAACGTCGTTCCTTCGAGCGATTTCTGACTTGGTAGCCTCTAAGCAATCAATTTTTCTCTTAAGATCCTAAAAGACAATAGCACACGACCGTACACAATTATCGCTATCCTTTCTAACTACTGTATATTATGACCACAAAATAATACCTGCATTTCTGCAATTTCAGCTTCCTTCCTGTGAGCAAGTTCAGCTTGCAACAATCTTAGCTGCTGCCTTAACTTATGCGTGTCAGCAGGAAATACTTCTTTTTGAACCTAAGCAATTCCATATTGCATGTTCAAATCAGAGTTTGAGGGAAATGAAACTATGATATTAGATAAACTTACAGAAGCTTTATTCTGAATGTTGCGAGCACGATTAGCATACTTAAGAGTATTAAGAGTTTCCTCAGCATTATAATCAGCAGGGCTGACACAAGCTAAAAGCAAACAACACTCAGTAATATAATCTCACGAAATGACAGATCCGTAAACAAAAGTACTAAACTTTTATCACTAGAATAGAAAGATACCTATCATAACAGTTTTGCAATTCCCACCAAGTGAAGCCTGTTGAACGGATTATCAATTTGCATAAGATAGTACAAGAGGACTCATAATAATGTACTGAAATGAAATAACTAATTGATGTCACACAAACCTGCAATAACCGAGTAAGTTTACTGTCTCGATAAGGGATGTGATTTCCCTCTTTTCTTTTTTTCTCATCTCCTAAAGCACTGATGACATTCCCAAGTGCAAGAAGACCTTTATTGATTTGAATACCTGTTTGCATCAGAAGACAAACCAAGAGAGCGCAACTGCTATAGTCATCAATTTAGGTCCAAAGTGATCAGTTAAAACAAGATGATATATCATAGTTAAAGCTTTTGTACTAACCTTCTTTCAAACGAACTCCTTCTGAACCGGCTCTCTTGGCTCTCTCAGATCCAGCAAGATCTACCAAATGCAGTTTTGCACAGCGAAACTCCTCACCCATAAGTTCACTTGTATTGGCTTCAGCCTTATTTTTATCTTTCTGCTCTAAAATGATTGTGAAGATTGCATGGGAACGACTGTTTACAACATGAAATTTATCTCATTTCTCCTATATACTAACATAAAATTTCACATAAAAGTTGCATTTATATGTTATATCTCATAACAAGTAATACATCATAAATGGTCCTACCTTGATTGATTGTTCATATCAGTTGACGCAACTGAGCGATTCAAACATCCTTGCTCAAGGCAAGATGTCATTTCCTTCTGTGTGCTGACACCAACTTCAGTTGATCCACTTAGGCTTATCGCTCCATCTGATGCTTTGCGAATTTGTAACACATTCTTTCCTGCAATTTCAGCATTACCATCACTAGTTTCTTTCCTTTCAATAACGGCTGAATCCAGCAAGTCCCTCACTTCTTCTTTCAAAATCTTAAAAATTCAAAAGCATAAACATCAGGAATAAATCGACATCACTTATCAATTAAATCAAGCAGAACACAGGAAGTAACCTCGATGAATGAAACATGCAATTGGAATTCAGATTGATCTTTCAGTGTCTCTATTTTTTTAAATATCGTGTGCATAACTTGAATAATAAGTCCTCTGTGGGAACTTTCTTTTGGATTAGTACCCATGGTGTATGTCTTGCCTGAACCTGTCTGCAAACAACTGTTATGTGAGCAAAGCCAAAAACAATATATAAAATTCTCCGTCTTACCAAAAGGTTTATTCAAATAGAATTACCTGACCATATGCAATAACTGTACCATTGTAACCTTGAAACAAAGCATCTAAAAGAGGCACAGCACACTCTTCAAACATTTTATCTGATGGAGACCCTCCTGCTCCATAGACGTGATCAAATATAAAAGAATGTGAACCCATTAGCACCTGCGCTTAACAAACCAAGCTTCTTATTAAACCTTCAATCGTGTAATTTTAAAGTCGTCAAAAAATAAATCTTATTTAACGAGGTTATAGCAAACATATAACATGCACACATAAAACAATGTCACCATGAATCTAACAAGGCCAATTAACATATTTCATGGAAATGCAAATACGGAAAGAATGTTATGTCTGTTACATTGTTACCGGTTTCTAAGAACATGCAAACAAACATCAATACTATGTGCACATTTAGATTTATATATAAGTATTCTATGTCTCTAACGAAATGATACATTTTCATGCAATGCATTTTATAGATTGTAGAAAAATCAACCCGATCGCATTGGATCCAAATTTTCCAATAATGTGCTAGATATAAACAATGTAACGTTGTATTTATTTATGAATGTATGTATGTATGAGGGTACCTGAGCCGATCCAGGAACTACGTCAAGACATTCTTGGCCGCCATTTTGGCGCTCGTGGCGCAGGAGAGGACGGATATGCAACGCGACCTTGACGTTGCAATTCTCCGGCGAGTTCTCCATTTTTTTATGATTTTTGTGAATGGAGAATAAAGGGGAATTTCATTGATGATTTTGGCGGGTGTTTGTTTGTTATATTTGTTCTTTTGTTTTTCCAATTGCTTCTGGAAATAAAAGGTAAGGTGAAAATTGTAGAAATTTGTCATTTGGTATGCAAGTTTTTGTAAATGTCCAGAGTCAGCATCCCTGTAATTGTACCATTTCCATGTGGCAACTCTCTATTTTGTCTAATTAAATTGACCCAAGTTTTTTTTGAAACTATAATCAAACATTAGTTTGATGGGTCTGATGGTCAAGATTCTTGTGTTTTAAGTTTTATATTAAACTACTTACGTGTTCATCAAAAAAGACACCCACTCACCTTCCAACTCAATTATCTTACCTTTCCTCCCTCCCTCTTATTTTTCATCTATGTGGGTCACATCACTCGCACCTTTCAATTAAATATCAAATACACACTCACAAACTAAATATATAATATAAAGTTGCACGGATACCAAGTAACAAGTCAGTCACCTTTATGACCCGTCTTTTGGCCGCCTCGCGGGTGACCAACCTACCTCGTAATGGGGTGACGTGTGACGGTGGTCTCTCACCGATGCACACTAGTGACCACCGTTAGAGTTTTGAAAAACTCTCTCCATCTGTTGAAGCTTTTTTAAAAAGTTTCTGAATAGCAGAGCCCCCGTCTGTTGAATCAATTTTGATTCTGAATAGCAGATACCCCTACTATTTGAAATAACCATCCATTACTATCACGATTGATCATACAATTGATCAAAAGCCCCTACCATATTTGTATCAATTCATAACAAATTGAATCATCCGTTCATTAAAACCATTCAAAAAGCCCCTACTAGAATTAAATTCATCATTAAACAATCACAAGGCCCCCTACAATTGATTAATTTCAATTTCAATCCATTTTGAAGCAAGCACGAGTTCTACGATCGATATAAATCACGATGGAACAATTCGCATCGGTCATGTGCGATTTTCATCACTTCCGCGTCCTTAAAAATCCTGGTATCAGAGCTGCGTCGACGATCAACGGAGCTATTAGCAATCAAGAAGAAAGAATCAGAGAACTACATAATTATTTAAACATCTATCAAGAACAAAGGTATAACTTACAACTTTAACTTTTTAATTATTTTATAAGAGATATGACTAATTCATCACCTAGAGACGAAGATATTTCTATTATTTATAATAATGAAGATGAATCAGGTTTTATGTTAGATACCATGATAAATAGAACAGCTATTAGAAGATCGAATTTTACACTATCTGAAAAGCATAATTTTGATTATAGAAGAAAACTTATAGATTTATTTTCACGAAAAAATATAAGTTTTCTTCTATAATCAAAATTATGCATTTCAGATAGTGTAAAATTCGATCTTCTAATAGCTGTTCTATTTATCATGGTATCTAACATAAAACCTGATTCATCTTAATTATTATAAATAATAGAAATATCTTCGTCTCTAGGTGATGAATTAGTCATATCTCTTATAAAATAATTAAAAAGTTAAAGTTGTAAGTTATTTTCAATTTGTGGTATCCACACTGATGGTATTTCGGATATTGATCTTCTATTTCCTTCAATATATCTATTTTTCGAAAAATATTCGGTTTTCATAGAACCAAAAATTGAAATCGTTCATTTTTTGCTGTTCCGTTTATTATCGGTTTCAGTTTGGCTTTTCGATTTTTATCCACGTTTATACTCTTTTATATTTATGAGGGGTTATGGCCTATATTTATGCAGGTAAACTTTATTTTACGTAGAAATTTAAGTTTTATTCTTTACTTTTTTGTCAATCTTAGCCTAATTTATCTCAAATTTTGACAATTATACACATATAGAGAAGACACACATATGCAAATGCAAATGAACATACATATAGAATGATCATTGTCACATATGTATTGATATATTGACAATTAAACACACGTACACGACAAACACACATATAAACGATAAGATAAATATATTATAATTCCATCCACAAAATTAATATGAATTTATAAAATTGATTTTTTTAGTATATTTGTATTTTTATTAGGGTTTTAATCAAAACTAGTTAGTTTTGGGATGCGTTGGCGATGTAAGTGTTAATGCGACACAGCTCCTCTAGTCACTGTTTTTCTACTTATTTTATGAATAGTAATACGTCTATATTTTATTATATAATAAAAACTGGTTTTCGATTCGTTTTTTGAAGGTATGTCGATTTTTGGACGAATATCGAAATCGAACCAAAAAAATTAGTGTTTTTGTGAAAAGTATAAACACGAATCTTTCGGTTTCTTTTTTGTTGCGTGGGTTATTTTCGGTTTGGTTTTTTCTCAGTTTTGGTTTGGTTTCAGGTTTTTTATGCTCACCCCCTAGTCAAGATGGGAGGGTCCTCCTAATTAGACAGGAAACATTATTACTTAAAATTTCAATTATGCTATCGAAAACCGAAAACAAATCGAAATTTTTTGGCTTTTTTCAAAAATAAAAACCGAATCATTTCTAGTTTCGGTCGGTTTTTTCGATTCGGTTTTTTCGGTTTTTGATTTGGTTTTGTTTTTTTTGCTCACCCCTAGTAAAATGGGTAGTGGGGCCACAGTGAATGTCTATCTTTACACAGTTCAATTGTACCTTTTTTCCTTGATTTTTATTTATAATTTTTAAACCAAAAACATATTACTTATCTCTACTTGGGTCTTATTCTTATTCACAGAGATCTAATTGTTCATGGCACTACATCGTCGCTCTCGGTCCATTATCTCAAAAACTCCCACTTTCCGATCTATGTAGTACGTGATTACTTGACCAGTGAATTTGAAGATTCTATGTTTTGTTACTAGTTTCATTTCAATCAAAACAACAAACATCTTTAATAGATGATCTTTGAACTTCTTCAATTACAAATTTCGTTTGCATATATACGAAACAAACATTTTCAAACAAGCCCCTTAGACTTTTATTCTTCTAAGTACATTGATGTGAAATTGGGTTGTTGTATTTGACGCATAATCGCTCTCCCATTGACCCCATACGTCAGTTTCTTCGCATTTTCATTTCCATACACCACACGGTAAAGAATGCACCATTCCAATATCATTGTTTTGTTTAAAGAATTAAAGTGTATGTTTAGAGACGTATAGATAACTAATATTATTTTACTCGCGTTCTGTTGCGAGACGCGATATTAATAGGGATTCTTCAGGTCATCATAATTTGGGAAGAATTTTTAGGTGATGTTTGTTTTTTCAAAAATGTCTCTTAACATCTTAATCTGACTCATTTTATAATGTGTCAACATTTGGGTCATTAAGACTGTTTTTTTCATGTCATTCAGGGGGGGGGGGCATGACATTAGAGGGGAAACACTGTAAAGAGCGTTTGTTTTTTTTTCTGGGACATTAAGAGGCACAGTATGAGTGCAATATGACCGTCTTTAGATCTGAACTATATGTGGAGGGTGTCTTAACACCTCTTAATATCTGTTTTTTTTTTGTAGTTGTCTACTTTGCTGTTATTTTTAAACTTCTTTTTGTTTCTGTTTTTTGTTTTTTGGTATTCACTTTTATCGTTTGTATTAAAGTGGGGTTAAGTCCATTAAATTGTGAGAAATGTATCTTTTCAAAATTTACACTATCTAGTATGTAATCATACTTGTCATATTAAAACTATTTAGCCATCCACTTTTTTAATTTGTAACATTATAGTAAATAAGCTGGGATCCTACTGGTTATCACCGGTTATCTTTTGAAAATGACCGACACGTCAGCAATTTTTTATTTTTTATATTTCTTTTGAGTGAGATGGATTTGCCTACATGTATATGGTTGCCATACTTTAGATTCTTTGACTCAAGAGACATCACCTTTGACTATGTGCCTCCACTATGATAAATCAGTTGAACTTTTTATTTTTTACTTCCTCCAAATATTCACATAACTCGCACATCAAAATGTTAATCACAAACTCGACAAGCTATTGTTTGTTTGCTCCATCAATATCCACCACATCATATACCCTTTAATTTATAGTACCATGATGAAACCAACAAAAATGGTGGTTTACATTACCTAATAAGACCTATAATGACCCATTAATCACTTGAGGATTGAATAACATCTAAATCTTTTGGTTTATCGCACCTGTCACCACTAGTACAAGTTTCGCGGTGAGCATCACCACCGTCACCACTAGTACATGTTTCCGGCGACCCCAGTCGCACCGACGCCGCTACTACCAGTTTCTGGTGACCCCTTCGCACTGATAGATATAGGAAAATAATAATAAGATATGGAGTTTAAGAATCACATTCACCTTAGACATTTAATCTCCATTGTTTGTCTCGTTTTTGTTAGCTCGGTTAAAGGTGCAAATTTGTCACCATCGTCATCAACGCAAGAAAATGAGAGAAGAGTTGATGAGGTAAAAAAGGCATTAGGCCCGCTGTTAGACAAGGCCAAAGAGGAGTTTGGTCCCATTTCGTCATGGGATTTTGAAGAAGTTGAAGAGGCGTTCGATCCAATTTCAGATGATACCAAACATGCATTTGGTCTCGTTTCGTCCTCCATGTTACACCAACGCCCGCTAGATTCTTTAGATCCAAACAAATATGAACAATTCCATGTTCTATTTTCTTTACCCAGCCCATTAGATTCTTTAGATCCATTAAATTCTGTATGAATTATGAGTATTAGAAATATCACTTAGGATGATGTGAATAAACTAGTGGTGGTTGGCTGTGTAAAGAATTGAAGTCTTGAAGATGACGATGTATAATGAAATATCAAGGGTAAGTATTTGGTTGAGTGGGTCAGGTCATATAGATGGGTACCCAGTATATTATTGCAAGAGTCATATATAGAATATACAGGTGTAAAATAGAAAAGAATTTTTTTTTTCAGTTGGTGGATTCATGTCTCACAGACATGAAGCTTGTTTAGATTTGGGTTTCAAAAGTAATGAGATATATTGAAACGAGGGTTATACGTCTACGCTTCGTCACGAATGATCGTACTAAAGATTCTTATATTACATTAATCTCATACACATCTAGTACTGTCTATTTATAAATTTGTTTACATGATATTTGTAGTCACGTGGATATCATTCCGGTCTTATTAGTATAATTGTCTCAAAACAACAAGTTTGGATGGCTATATTGGTAATAAAACAAGTATGTTTACTAATGTGTATATTTTGAAAAGTACGTTTCTATTTAATGGACTTAACCCTTAAAAGCAAGGCTGTCAAGATCGCGATCCCACCTGGGATCGTTTTTGTCTTTGCAAGATCGAGATCGTAAGATCTTACCAATTTATCATGTTCTGTAAGCAACGGATAAACAAGTCAAACTAATTTTATTTTTACTCATCATCAAATATAAATTTATATAATATCCTCTTGAAAATGTCAAAGTTCAAATTTAAAATACCAAAGTAAAAGTAAAACACAAAAAAGTCAAGTTTCAATTGTCACATTCACGATTTAGCGGAGTAAAACTACATAACATGCGTAATAAACGTCTCAAAACAAAGTACTTCACTAGTATCACTACAATTAAGCAATCTGAATTAAAACTTAAAGGTTAATAGTTAAAACCATAAAAAGGTAAAAGAAAAAACATCAATTACTTGTATGAATTTTTTTGCTTAAGGTAACTAGAACATGAGAAGAAGAACCCTCATTTGTTTTATGTAATTTCAATTTGGAGAAAGTAGATAATTAGGTTGATTGATTAAAAAATCTAGGAATGAAACGTCAATACTTGTTATTGAGATCAACGGACTCGTATTGTTCTTTTTTGGGCCTAAAAAAGTAATAGGCTAGTAAGTATGTAAGTCAATAAGTTAGTAACTTGGTAAATTGGTAAACTCGTATCGACACGCGAGTCTACGATCTTACGCGCGAGTTTACGATCCTACTTGCGATCCTACCTCTGATGCGATCCTACACCGATCCAACACGATTTTATCAGGTGGACACGTAAGATCGTACGATCTTACGTGTAAACTCGCGAGTTTGACAGCCTTGCTTAAAAGTATTAAATAGAATGATTGCATATGTTTTGTTATATAAAGAATGTATAAGATGATATGTGCCAATTTATATTTTGTTCAAATTGAATGGTACGGTTTCGGAGTTATTTATATTTTGTTTAATGCATGTTTTTTTAAATACTTTAAATTTAAATTGATTATATTATAAAATTTTATTTTTTTTATTTAATAAATTCTATTTTTTGTGCGAATGTAAGTATTTTATATTTAAATTGTAAAAACTATTGTACATTTTTATCAAAACAAACAGTTTTCTTTCATTCAGATTTAGACTTCTCGACTACTTATTCAGATTAAGATGGGAATCAGATTCAGACTTTTCTACCGAATATTCAGATTCAGATTCAGAGCCTCTTAATAAACAAACAACACCTTAGAGATCATTGGATTTAATTTGGGCTTTTTTTACTCTAACTAAACGCACCCATATTTTCTTTAATTTTTCTGATGACTTTGTTTTTCTTCTTTCCAAATAAGACTCGAAATTTGTGACCTTCAAAAAGTTTGATTATGATACGACCCTGTTAGGGTTGTATCGGGATAGGGCCTCACTTTTAGCGTGTGCGAGCTCCTTAAGAATATAGAAGCGAAAGAGATAGATTTGCACCACTATAGCGTGTGCGAGCTCCTTAAGAAGAAAGAAGAGAGAAGCTTAGAGATTTATTTGACAAAATATTCCTAAACCAATATTAAAACATTCCTAAACCGAGGGCGTAATATTCCCCACTCCTTCGAAACCACCTTGCCCTCAAGGTGATGTTTAAAAAAAATTATATTGATTCCGGGATTCCATATTCTTCTTAGATCTTTAGCATCCTTCACTAACTGTTGTTGCTTTTGTCGTCTCACCATTCCCTCTTGACGCCTAAACATTGACTCTTGCTCTAGTGGGGACTTCAAAACAAAAAGCTCTTTCTCACTAGCTTCCATGTGATCTGGTGGGCCTCCATTGGAGGTAATGGCGTCAAGATCACCATTGATTGCTTGTTGTTGAAGTGAATTTAATTTTGCTCTCAATGCAACTGTATCTTTCATAGCTCGGTACTACTCGTATTTGCATCCTTTAACTGTGATACCAATCCACTAATATCACTCTCAAAAATTACAATTCCACTCACTGACTCTTGACACCGTGTTCTTCATATACAGCGTCTATACTTGTTGGTACAACTTCTACCTTGTCCGACATATGGAGAGTTGATTCCTCTAACACTTGGTCCGGTACCGCTATATTGAGGTCGTTTGGGTTGGCGATGGTTGTGGTGGTCCGCTCGTCCTCAAAACGGGCCTCGGTGATACGGGCTCTGTGGAAACTAGAAGGGGGGTTAAATAGTTTTGCCGTTTAAAAAAACTTAGATTGTTGACTTATGTGAATTCAAGAGATATACACAAGTGTATATGATAGCGATGCAATAAACAAATAAGTAAATACGAAGTATAAACAAGTAAAGATAAGAAAGATCAAACCGATGACACAATGATTTATAGTGAATCTGCTATGAAGCTCCTCTTCGTCCTACTCCACTCTTCAAGTACCCAACTTGAGAGTTTTCTTCACTATGTCAACAAGCCCCCTTTAGGCGGAGAAAACCTTACACGTCGCTTACACTTTTTCCGGTACTAAGCTAAATACCGAGTTCTACTTTGAGATAGAACCAATCTAACACACTATGTATTTTATGGCCTAAATACTAACCTATCATACACATATGATAAACACAACACACAACACAAGATATACAAGATGAATGATTATCATAATCGTGGTGACACAACTAAACTAATAACACTTGAAGCTTCACGTCTTCGTTAGTGTTCTTTACTAAAGAGTGAAATAAGTTAACCACTTGTAATGGATTATGAAACAAGTATAATGATCAAAGAGTATGAAAAAGAGAAAAGCTAAAGAGAAAAATATTCGTGAAGAGTTTTTAAAAAATAAAGACTTAAGGTTGCTATTTATAGGCAACATTTGAAATTCAAAATCTGTCCCAACCAGTTGGTCGCACGGATCTACGGATCCACCATACCCTGGACCCGTCCTTTGGTTTTGCTGGATCTGTGGGATGCAGCTGGGACAAATTTTGTCTTTTTGTGATTAACCCCATATCTTAACAAAATATTCTTATGTACTTAAAAATCAGATTTATTAGATACTTCTAAAAGGAAAATATTTTTTAACATGAATAAGAAAATATTTTCTAGATTTGAGAAGATTTGAAAAAATTTAGGGGGTGTTACTTTTCTTCTTAGTGGGGAAAAAATGTGAGCCCAAATCCTTAATGCCTCTTAATTGGGGGACTTATTAAAACTATACTCTCCTCAATAAGTGGCTAATTAAGACCTACATATGTTACCACTTAATTTAGTAAACACCCTTTTAGAAAGATTGTTTTCACTTATGGTTAATTCTATTTTGTCTTACATGATTAATATAACTAGCTTATAATTAATCATGTGTTTACTTAAAATCATTTAATTAGAAAAGGTTTATGCAAATGATTAAGTTTAGATGCAATAGAAAATATTTTTCTTTGATCATTAACTATGTTTAATAATGTCATATTTATACCTTAAGTGATTTGTCGTCGTCAAGTAAACATACGACTAAATAACTTGTTTACGTAAAAATTTACGTAGTATGACATTATATTTGTTATTATCAAAACATGAAGATCATAAAATATAAATATCGTTTTTACGCGAATATTTGTATTAACAATCTCTTCCTTTTTGATGATGACAAAATATAAACTCATATGTATTAAAATTTACTAAATAAGTATTTAGTGATTGAGTTTAAATATCTTCTCCCCCTTTTGTCAAAGCAAAAAGTATTATAGAGGTGCGTCTTGCAAGTATTTTTTTGACGAATGCTAAGTAACTTGGTGATGAATGCAAAGTAAAAAAATAAAGACGATATTGCAAGTGCTCCCCCTCGGTATATGCTCCCCTTTGTTTGGGGCACCAAAGAATCAAGCTATGGATGTGAGCTACAAAACAAAGTTAGTAGACAAGTAGGTATATATATGGCAACAACACATGCATATATATAAGCATCAAGTAATCAAGAATCACCACAACACATTAATTAGTAATGTTAATTTCATTATAAGGGAAATTAACATAAAATTTGACTTATAGCCAATAATACAAAGTAAAATAACAACCATAGACTAAAGAAAAAAGAAAACAACAAAAAATCCTACATCTAGGGATAAATATTATTTTTTTCATATAATCCGTAGGGTGAGACACAACATCCATGCGGCTAGTGCAGAAAGTATGGTGGGTTGGATGACAATCCGAGATGGCGTCAGATGTAGGAAAACATGTAGTTGACCCGGTTTCGGAGCATTTGGATTTCATGCCTAGTGGTGCTACAACATTGGCAAAACGTGTTTTAGAGGTGAGGCATGTCATTTGGATAAACGAAATCCACGATGTTGTTTGGAGGGTTAGGAGAATCTTGATTTCTAAGATTTGGTGGTAAGTTTTGAGTGTTTTCAAGTTAAGGTGCATTGTTGTTAATGTTAACAAACAATGGTTAAGGTGGTGGTTGTTGTTCAAATCCGAGTGATGGATGTGGAAATCCAGGTGGTGGTCGTGAGACACGAGGTGGTGGAGATAGATTTGAAGGGCCCGGTGGCCAATTGTTCACGGTTGACACATAAGAGTCATTTGGTGACAAAGTTTGTAGTGGTGAAAGTTCTTGAGGTTCTTGTTTTATTGGGATGACAAATCAGAGTTTGGGTGGAGGAGCGACATGAGTTGGTGTTGGTGACTCACTTAGAGATGATGACGAGGTGTAGTGAGTGCTCCTACTAGAGGTGGATTTAGATGGAGCATGTGGTAGTGAAAGATATTTCTTTCTAGGAGGTGGTGATGGAGATTTCTCATTTTGGTGTTCCTCACTTGAGGATTCAAGGTTGACATAGGTAGGTGTTTTGACACTCATTTTTGCAGTTTTTCTTTTGAAGTTGGGTGAACGTGTTTTGGATGAACTAGTCATGGTGATTGTGTAGGAAGTTGTAAGAAATGTGAAGAAAAATGATGTTGAGGATGATGATTATATGGTGGAAGTGGTGAAGTGTTTTGTATAATGGTTCTTGGATTATATGGAAGACATGGTATATCCTAAGGTTTAAAATCTTACATAGTATCATATAGCAAGATTATAAGATAAAGTAGAAAAGGTTAAAAATCAAAAAAATTCGAATTTTGGCGCCTGGTCTGGTGACTCACGGATCTCCCAGAATAGGGGACGGATCTCCCACCAGGTGGATATGTGGATCTATGAAACTTGAAAATTTGACTAGAACCTGTTTTTGCGGCCAAAATTCTACTAAATTTTCATGCAAACTACATAATTCACAACCTAGTCATAAGTAGTTTAACATACATAAACCAATCTTCAAAAAAGCATCATCCTAACATCACATTCATAAGTCAAGTAGCAAATAAGCATGGAAAGCTAGTACAAGCATAAAACCAATCGTTTTTAGTTCTTTAAATACGTGGAGATGGTACCAAAGTAGCGGTTCAAGCATTTAAACATTCATCTTTTCTCCTTCAGAGCATTAGTTAAGTTCTCATTATTAGAAAGCTAGTATAAGCATGGAGGACGAGGGATGAGTTACTTTATTTCCCTTTTCCTTGATAGGATTCCATGAAATGTCCAATGGATTCATAACACGTTCATGAAACGTGAACCTAGCAAGTGGGACAGTGGATTGAGGGTTTGTTTGGAGGAGGTATTTGTAGAGACGAGTCAAGAGCATAACATATGGCATGGGAGCATTGCTTTTATTCTTGATTTCCTCCATTCAATAGAGAATCATTATAGTTAAGTTGAATTTTCTTTTGATGGTTAGGTAGTAAAGCATGTATACAGTGCATACGTTTACATGATCTCTATTGCCAAGAGTGCAAAAGAAATTTTCCCTAAAGAAGATTACCCATCCCCTTAGCTCGGGATGAAGATCTTCTAGATAGAGTTTGTTGGGGTCTCTTTGAAGTTGGTTTTGAGTGGTTCTAGGAATGGTGATGTTCTTTTTTACAAGGTCATGCTTAGGACCAAATAATCGACTATTTGAATGATCAACAAGTGAGTTTAGGGACCATTTTCTTGTGTAAAAGGTTTCAAGAACTTTTGGAGTTTGAAAAATCTGAGAGAGTTGAGATGTTTAACTCGAAGGTGAATTGACCAAGCTAGAATTCAATGTAAGGACGTTCCTCCTCATCTTTTTTGATTTCAAGGCTATGGTAGAATTCGGTTACAAATCGACGGCAAATAGGTTCATCAAGAGTGAGAAATACGCAAGATCTACGGCTTGAAATGTAGGAAGCATATTGTTTGCTTCAATGAAAGATGAAGTAACGAATCTTTCTTCATGGAATAGATGATTCTCTCGGGTAAGGTAAGATTCCCTAAGATCTTCATCCTTTATCTTTGAGCGATAAATTCAAGGTTAGTATACTTTAGTGCATTTGCAATCCTTTTAATTTGATAAAGGCATAATTTCACCTATAAATTAGATTGAGATGACTTAATGAATGAATATAATATATAATTATTATTGATTTATCTAGTTGTGTGTCTATATGAACATAATGTGGATGTGCGGTTTTCTTGACTCTAACAAAAAGAAAAATAATAATAAAATTATTAGTATTAAGCAAATCTTACCGCACAACCGAGTTTGATATCGCTCTAGTTGAATGAAATGAAAGATGCATATGAATTATACACTTCGTATGAATATTCATGAGATCAAATACATGATGAAAACGTTTTTACGTTGTATTAACAATGTAGTTAATCAACATTAATTTTGAAAAATTCCTAGACGTGAGATTTTTGTTTGAAAAGCATAATTTGGGGTTTTTGTCAAAAATTTATTTTCACTATCTACTTCAATTATGCAATCCTAGTGTCTATAGAAATTAAAATAGTTTGGTTTGGTGCCATATCAAAGTACACGAAAAATTGAAAACCTTAAATTATTTGGTTTTGTGCCAAATCAAAGCCCTAGACTCAAAACTAAAAACAAAATAAGATGAAAACACTTACAATTGTTGATTATGATTGATGATTTGTTGATGATCTTTGTGTTTTAAAGCTCCAATTACCCTTTTTTAAGGTTTGTGTTTGAG
Source organism: Tanacetum coccineum (assembly GCA_026074375.1). Lineage (NCBI taxonomy): Eukaryota > Viridiplantae > Streptophyta > Magnoliopsida > Asterales > Asteraceae > Tanacetum > Tanacetum coccineum. The sequence continues at coordinate 35,194 of BQNB010016468.1, forward strand.
GGTTTTGAGTGTTTGGTTCGTATTGTGTGTTTGGATATAGAGTTATGTGGTCCCAATTGGTTTAAACCTGGTGTGTACCAGCTTTTTCCGACACACGAATCTACTTAAATGGGGACGGATCTCCCTACCATGGATCCGTGGATCCGTGGCATGCTTAAAAATGGATAGAGTTGGTTTTTAGCCAAATTGGGACATGATGCTATGTTTTTGGCAATTAAAGTGTGTTATACATGATATTAGGAGCATGTGATTCAATTTTCAGAGTCGATATCCAAGTTTTAAGCAAATCGTGCAACTTGTCATGAATTTCCTGATGGAATTTCAAAGTAGTCGATCCTACTAGGAGTGTGTTAACTTTTTGCATATTTTTGATCATTGCTAATAACACAAACATTATGAACATTTAGACTTAACAAAACATCGTAAGCACAAGTGTGAGTTGTAATTCAATGATTGTTCTTTTGGTCTCTTTCAATCGATTTCGCAATTTCATGTATTGACCACTTATGGTAGTACATGTAGATTTCGAAAATATTTATGGTCATTTAATTGATATTTTCTTAATCTAATAAAATTCTAATCTCGATTATGTTCATGAGCGGAAGTTTGTAATTGGAACGTGTAATGAGAATTAACATCTTTTGAATAATGATTAATTACTTCATTAGATTCCCGCTTACGATTATTTTTGGGAGTAGGATGGAGGATCACTATCCATGACGAGTTCCATCATTCATAGTCCTAATCTTAAATAATTAAATACTTCATGTTTTATAGGCTTTGTTAATATATCGGCTATGTTATCTTTGGATGTAACTTTCTCGATAGAAATGTTGCCCTTTTGGACGTTGTCTCGAAGAAAGTGGTGATGGATTTTTGTATGTTTAGTTCTAGAGTGTTGTACGGGGTTTCTACTTAAGTCGATTGCGCCTTTATTATCACACATAATCAGAACATCGTCGAGGCGTATGTCGTAGTCAATGAGAGCTTGTTTCATCCATAGTGCTTGTTGACACGCCTTTCTGGCGGACACGTGTTCGACTTCGGCCGTGGATATAGAAAGGACCGTTTGTTTCTTAAAGAACCAAGATGTTAAACAACATCCATGAACGTACAAACGCCACTAGTGATTTTTTGATCAACGTAGTCACCTGCGTGGTCAGAGTCAGCATAAACTATAGTTTCTATTCTGGTTCCCTTCGGATACCATAATCTTAAGTGGGTAGTTCCCCTAATATACCTAAATATATGCTTAATGGCTTCTAAGGTAGTCTTAGGATTTTCTTAGAAACGAGAACATAAGCAAACACTAAATATAATATTAGGCCTACTTGCGGTTAAATAAAGTAAACTACCAATCATACCTCGATATTTAGTGCTATCCACGGAGTCGGCTTCGTCGTCCTTAGTTAGCTTGATCTCTGTTGACATCGGCGTCTTGGTTGGTTTAGAATCTTCCAACCCGAACTTCTTTAACATCTCATTGATGTACTTGGATTGATTGAAAAATATCTCATCTTCCATTTGTTTTATTTGAAGACCCAAAAAGAAGTTCAACTCCCCCATCATACTTATTTCAAACTCGTCGTGCATGATTTTTGTGAAATCATCACACAAGTTTTGACACGTGGAACCAAATATAATGTCATCGACATATATTTGAACTATGATGAGATGTGACTTTAATTTCTTAGTAAAAGTGTGTTGTCGACCATTCCCATTGAATACCCGTGTTTTATCAAAAGTGATTTTAGTCTATCATACCAAGCCTTAGGAGCTTGCTTAAGACCATACAAAGCCTTTTTAAGTTTATAAACATAATCTGGTTTTTCAAAATCAATAAAGCCCGGAGGTTGAGCAACGTAAACCTCTTCGTTTATAAAACCATTAAAAAAACACTTTTTACGTCCATTTGATATAATTTGAAATCATTTGCACAAGCAATAGCAAGAAGTATTCTAATAGACTCTAACCTAGATACCAGAGCATATGTTTCATCATAATCTATACCTTCTTGTTGATTATATCCTTGTGCTACTAATCTAGCCTTATTTCTACACACAGTACCATTCTCGTCTAACTTATTTCTATAAACCCATTTTGTTCCTATAACGGCATGACTCTTGGGTAGTGGAACTAAATCCCAAACATCATTTGCTATAAATTGATTTAATTCCTTTTGCATAGCTATAACCCAACTATCATCTCCTAATGCCTCATTAGCATTTTTAGGTTCTACGGTAGAAATGAAACAATAAAATTACTATGATTTTGGACTTGTGATCTTAATGTTCTTTGATTAAGATTTTCTATGACTTGTTCTAGTGGGTGATTCTTGGACTCCTTAATGTTAATGACTTCGTCAACTTCTATCGACTCATCTTCTACATTATTATTATTTACTACTTTAGTATTATTTTATGTAGCTTATTCTTCACTAACATCATTATCAACCAATGATGATAATTTGGTAGGAGGATGACTTTCATCAAATGTCGTGTTAAGTGATTCTTCCACTTTTATTGTATGTTTATTTAAAACTACATAAGCTTTACTATTTTAAGAATATCCTAGAAAAACACCTTCATATGACTTTGGGTCAAACTTTGTTAAATAGTCAGTAGTATTTAAAATGAAGCACTTGCTTCCGAACACTTTGAAATATTCTAAAGAGGGTTTCCTACCTCTAAATATTTCATAAGGGGTTTTTCTTAGTATTGGTCGAACTAAAATTCAATTTAAAATGTAAGTTGATGTATCAACGGCATTACACCAAAACTTTTGTGGAATTGATTGTTCGTTTAATATGGTCCTAGACATTTCTTGTAAATTTTGATTCTTTCTTTCTACTACCCCATTTGATTGTGAAGTACGTGGAGTCGAGAAGTTATGAGTAATGCCTTGTGCATCACAATAAGCTCTGAATTGTACATCATTATCAAATTCACGACCATGATCTGGTCTAATAGCTACTATAGAACTTCCTAGTTGGTTTTGAATTTTCCTACTTAATATTTCAAATTTCTTAAAAGCTTCGTTTTTGGTTTTTAGAAACTTAGTCCAAGTGTATCTAGAATAATCATCTACTATTACTAAGGTGTACAAGTTACCTTCATAACTTTTAATAGACGATGGACCAAATAAATCCATATGTAATAGTTCTAGACATTTTTTATTAGAAACCATATTTCTAGCTTTCTGACTTGCATGGGCTTGCTTCCCAATTTTGCAAGCATCACAAAAGTGTTCATCATATTTTAGCTTAGGTAGATTTCTAACTAAATCTTTGGATGACAAAGATTGAATTAAATACATATTTACGTGACTAAGTCTTCTATGCCATAAGGTAGAATTATCCACTACCGCGGCGAGACACAATTTGTCTTGAGACTTATTTCCTAATTTCATTTTGTGTAAACCATTTTTCCTAATCCCATTTCCTATAATTTTACCATCTTTAATTATTTCACTACCTTCTTCGTAAATAAGGCTCTACATTTATTATCACAAATTTGACTAACACTAAGTAAATTAAATGCTAAGTTATCTACGTGTTCTACGTTAGATATAGTAAGAGAGTCATTTGAGATCATACCTTTGCCTATGATCTTTCCTTTTAAGTTACTTCCAAAGACAACATTACCTCCGTCGTATGCTTTGTAGGTAGAGAATAGACTTTTGTTACCAGTCATATGTTTGGAGCAACCGCTATCTTTAATTCGTTCGTCCGGTTCCAAACACGTTCTCAAGCATACCTATTTTGACAAAAACAAATTTAAGCGTTTGGTCCCCAATATCTCATGGGTCCAAAAAACGTTAGTGTTGTACATCCCATGCATTTCTTGCAATTGACTGAGATATTGAAATGGGATACAATTTCCCATATGTACAAAACCTTGATTTTGGTTGTTACTCCAATTCATAGGATAAAAGTTTTGATGAATTGGTTCTCTATAATTTCTTCTAGGTTGAGGTGTGTTGTGACTTTGTTGTGAAAAGTTATTTCTTTTAGGTGGAGGTGTTTTAGATCTAGACTCGGTTTTGACATAACCTAAACCACTTTTAAGAGATGGTTTTAAAGACGGCATCTATGACTCTTCAATCTTATTATGTATTAGTTTCTTTCTAGTAATGACAAAATTCGATCGCGAAGACATGAGTGGGCTAAAAACGTGTTCTGCCACTTTTTTACTGCTCGACGGATCCAGAGATGGTGGATCCGTGTGCCTCTATGGTGTATCCATAGCGTATAGTTTTAGCTGATAACCCAACAAAATTAATGGGTTTGGTTCCGCTTGTTGACGTTTTACTACTATCAAATCCTAAACCTATTTTACAACTAGGTGACTTTTGAATATTTAACATTTCTCTTAGTAAATTAGCACTTTTATCAAATTTTACAAATTTAACTTGAGTTTCCTTAAGTTTGGCGTTTTCTAACTTACGTTATTGATACGACTCACACATAATATCAATTTATTTATTTCTCTCAAGTTTCTTAATTTTCTCATTCAACTCTAAAATTTCTTTTTCTAAAAGATCTCTTTTAGTTTTCAAAATTTTATTTCTGTTGATGATTTCACACAAGTTATCATTTTTAATTTGCATACTATCGTCATCAAGAGAAGAATCATTATCACTATAATGAGAAGATTCAAGAGTTACCTCATTTGACGATTGAGCCATGAGATAAGTTTCATCGTTGGTTTTGTCCTCGGCTTCATTTTCGCTATCGCTCCAAGAAACTCCAATAAAGGCCTTTTGATCTTTTTTGCAAGGAGGCTTTGGACAATCACCAATGAGATGATTTGGTTTACCGCATCCAAATCATTTTCAATCACTATTTCCTTTCTTCTCATCTCTTTGTCGGAATGACTTCATTTCTTCTCTTGGCTGCCTAACAAATTTACCATTTCTTCTAAAGAACTTTTTAAAGTTCCTTACGGCCATAGCATACTCTTCGTCATCACTTTCAGATGTCAAAGTTTCATCATCACTAGACTCTTTCTTAGTTTTCAAGGCAATGGACTTAACCCTTTCCTTTTTGCCTCTATAAATTTCAGAATCCTTTTCCATGACAACTTCATGTACTTTTAGATTTCCGATTAACTCGTCTAGAGCTAGTGATGACAAATCTTTCGATTTTTCAATCGCCGTGACCTTTGCTCTCCATTTAGGATGTAGATCCCTATTGTAGATGTATCAAATCTTCTTGCTAGAGAAACCCTCATCAAGAGCTTTAAGACTATTAATAATAGTGTTAAATCTAGCCAACCGCTATTAATAGATTCTTCTTTAAGGATAGTAAATTATTCATATTGTTGAACAAGATGATCGATTTTATTATCCTTTACTTAGCTATTACCCTGATGTGTGATTAACAACGATTGCTAAATATCTTTAGCCGTCTTACACATAAAAATTCTGTCATACTCCTTTTTAGGTAATGTATTATAAAGAACCATTTTAGCTTCATTATTTTTAGCAAGTTTTCTTTTAAGATCGTCATCTTGTTGTTCAAAAGGAACTACTTCTAAAATTTGGGTAACTTCATTTTTGGCAACCGGTGGAAAATCACCATTCAAGATAATATGCCAAAGATCTAAATCTTTTGCTTTCACATAAGTTTCAAATCTATTTTTCCAATATATAAAACAATCACTTTCAAAAAGTGATGGTCTTTGCATATATTGCCCTTCTAGATATTTATCTGAATCCATAGATCAATTCAAGCTTTAATGTACAGTATACGTTAAAGATCTTGGGTGACATTCGCTTCTGATACCAATTATGGAAACTATAAGGGGGGGGGGGTTGAATAGTTTTTACCGTTTAAAAAAAACTTAGATTTTCGACTTATGTGAATTCAAGAGATATACACAAGTGTATATGATAGCGATGCAATAAACAAATAAGTAAATACGAAGTATAAACAAGTAAAGATAAGAAAGATCAAACCGATGACATAATGATTTATAGTGGTTCGGCTACGAAGCCCCTCTTTGCCATACTTCACTCATCAAGTACCCAACTTGAGAGTTTTTTTAACTATGTCAACAAGCTCCTTTTAGGCGAAGAAAACCATACACGTCGCTTACACCTTTTCTGGTACTAAGCTAAATACCGAGTTTTACTCTGAGATACAATCTAACAAACTATGTATTTTATGGCCTAAATACGAACCTATCATACACATATGATAAACACAACATACAACACAAGATATACAAGATGAATGATTATCACAATCGTGATGACACAACTAAACTAATAACTCTTGAAGCTTCACGTCTTTGTTAGTGTTCTTCACAAAAGAGTGGAATAAGTTGATCACTTGTAATGGATTATGAAACAAGTATAATGATCAAAGAGTATGAAAAAGAGAAAAGCTAAAGAGAAAAATATTCGTGAAGAGTTTTTTAAAAATAAAGACTTAAGGTTGCTATTTATAAGCAACATTTGAAATTCAAAATCTGTCCCAACCAGTTGGTCGCACGGATCTACGGATCCACCATACCCTGGACCCGTCCTTTAGTTTTGCTGGATCTGTGGGATGCAGCTCGGAATTTTTTTGTCTTTTTGTGATTAACCCCAAATCTTAACAAAATATTCTTATGTACTTAAAAATAAGATTTATTAGATACTTCTAGAAGGAAAATATTTCTTAACATGAATAAGGAAATATTTTCAAGATTCAGGAAGATTTGGAAAGGTTTAGAAAGATTGTTTCCACTTATTGTTAATCCTATTTTGTCTTACATGATTAATATAACTAGCTGATAATTAATCATGTGTTTAATTAAAATCATTTGATTAGAAAAGGTTTATGCAAATGATTAAGTTTAGATGCAATAGAAAATATTTTTCTTTGATCATTAACTACGTTTAATAATGTCATATTCATACCTTAAGTGATTTGTCGTCATCAAGTAAACTTACGACTAAATAACTTGTTTACGTAAACTTTTACGTAGTATGACATTATATTTGTTATTATCAAAACATGAAGATCATTAAATATAAATATCGTTTTTACGTGAATATTTGTATTAACAGGCTCTAAAGAAGGCTTCTCTCAAAGTTGAAGGATTCGACCTAAAAAAGTCCCAAAGTTCTAGGTTCGTGAAGTGTGTTTCTGATGCACGAGCCAATTAAAAAGCTTTGTTTAAAGTTTTGGGGTTTGACCTTAAGAGGGCACATTGTAAAGCCGGTTTAAGTCCATAGATATAAAATGATTTAAGTAAAGATTATGATATCCCCGTTACTCATTTTATAAGCATCTCAAACTCCATCAGGTATTCGGCCATCGTACCCATTTACAAGAGCTTAGAAAGTGCGTATTTCGCATCCCGATTGCTGTCGCCCGATGCCATGTACAGTAACTCGAAGAACAGTAATCCGATAAACAAATTTTTTTAAACCTAAATCGAAAGCCTCTCAACGAGAGCTCTCAATGAAAGCACCAATTGATACGACTCGGTTAGGGGTTGTATCAGGATAAGGCACCACTTTTAGCATGTGCGAGCTCCATAAGAAAATACATAGACAAATGAGAGGATTATTGATCTTTAACTTGATTGATTCATTATAAACTAAAAAGTACAAAGAGTATTTATAGAACAAAAGTAATGTAAAACCTTAATAGCTAAATAGGTCAAGGGCTCAAGCTCAGGCATATCATTCCTCACTCCTTCAAAACTACCTTGCCCTCAAGGTGTTGTCTTAAAAAGCACTCTTGATTGACTTTCCTAAATAAACATGAAGACATTCCAAAACAATAACACTTAAATAAGAATAGATTATATGACATAGTCTTTATGGCATACGGGCTTGAACTTCTTCCTCTGAGATCGTTTGGGCCGTCCGTCCTCCTGCAACATTGACGTAACAGATTATAACATATTAGTCTCAACTCACTTTGTCAAAGTAAGGTGTTCATTTTTATTTATTTTTTCTCAAGTCATTCAATAATAACTATGCATTGATTTTTTATTTGGCGAAAATATTTCTTTTGACCACAACTTATAATACTACTACTATAAAGGGGACTGATATTTTTTACCTTTTAAAAACTTATACTAGTAAGGTATTCGCGCGTTGCAATGAGATACTCTAAAATAAAAATTAACGACATCGATAGAAGTGCTTGGTGTTTGAGTTACGTGTATATGATAGTTTTTAAAGTGTCTGGTGTTTTAGTAACTTTCTTATATTGTATCATATGATAAATATGATAATATGATTGTAATTTTGAGTGAAGGGGTGTTTGAGTCATGTTTATATGATGGTTTTTTAAGTGTCATGATGTTTTAGTAGCTTTCTTATATTGTATCATATGATAATATGATTGTAATTTTGAGTGAGGGCTATTTAAAAAAAAACATTAATTATATTAGTTGAATTTATGTATTAAGTATTTGTAAATATAGCTATACAACTTGAAATGCTTAAAAGGTAATTATGAATATCTTAAAATTTTATAGGAGGGAAATGCTAAAATGCATTATAGGTCGTATAGATACTCGAAAACATACGAAACAAAACTATATTTATTTCATTTGTTATTTCATTTTTTTATTAAGGTTACCTCGATGAATTTTAAATTAACAAAAAAAACCAATATAATGAAATTACAATAACTATTAGAGATCTGATAAAAATATCAGAACATCCAGGCTGCAAAACCAATAACCCAACACTAATTACTTCCATCATGATTCCATTGAATCTTTATTCGATCCACAAAAGCCAAATCTTTAAACTTAAGAGTCATAAGTTTCAACCTCGTGCGTGAGAATATAATATCAAAATCTTGATCACAGGACGCGACTTCTTCTTAAAGATTCTATTATTTATTTATTGCCAAATAAAATAGATAGTAGCACCAGAAACGAATCTTAGCCACAACTACTGTTATGCAACTAATTTGAGATAGCTAGTCTCCCAAGAATTAAGAGAAGAAGTACAAGACGAATTAGGGCAATTTTCTGATATTTCACTCATAAAAGAAGTACAATATAAATACTAACAAGAAGCTAACCGCTAAGCTAAACTTTAGGAAGAAAACTTGACTAGAAATATAAACGTGGGTAACTAATGCAATGTGGAAGACCACTTATTTATCCTAAATGAATGCATGTACTACTACACATTCAACATACATGACGTCATGTGTAGTAGTGGTAAAACAGAAGGTATGACTTCTTCCTAAAGACCAGGTGTCACTCTTTATATCGCGAGGGTTGTCTTTTGAGTCGGGTGGGTCGTGTCATGTCCTGCACTTGAGTGTCTTGGACCGTATCAACTACATTTGTCAAATGCATATGGGCTATTGACTTGAGTGCCAAAACGAAATCCATCCAAGAGTTACCCATGCCATTTTGAGAAGAGTGCAAGAGGTGCAATTGCATAGGGTCATCACTTCACGAGGGCCATCAAATTTCATGCACTTCTATTATATATATACACGATATGAGACTCGAGTTTAATTAGTTCATGCACTACTCATACATATGTATATTATGTGTATGCTTAAGGCCTCTTTGTGGTGATTGCACAGGGCCACTAAAATCCAAGAGACGGCCTTGGAGTTACCCACGTTTAAAATGTAAATAAATGCTTTAGCTTTGAACAAACCTGCAACGAAAAACCACAATTGAAAAAAAAATTGAGCATGTGAATCTTGTACAAGGTTACAACACATGAAACATCTCATGTCAGCTATATTCACCACCAACTCTACTTTCTAAGCTTTAGGGGGTGTTTGGTTCGGCTTATATGTGGGCTTACGAGCTTATGTGATTTCGGCTTATATATTATAAGACCTAATTTTCTGGCTTATTTTGAGATTTATGGGGTTATATAAGTTTATCATATCGTAATAAACTTATATAAGTCCACAAGTCTCAAAATAAGCCGGAAAATGGGGGTTTATGAAATATAGGCCAAAATCAAATAAGCTCATAAGCCCACATATAAGCCGAAACAAACACCCCCTTAAGTTGTTCTTGTGTTTTAAGCCGTTCACTCAAGGAAATCGAAACAAGAAATACATGCAGTGAAATACTTTGAGAAAATTACACCACATCAAACCAATCAACACTGTCACTTCGTGTCTAAATTCAGAAATGTTAGCAAATCCCAAAATATTACATAAATTATTTGCACATAAGAGCAAAGGGTGCAGTAACACCCAAGTTACTGCCACATGTGCACCACATCAGCTTTTTCCTAATTAACTTACAACCAACTAACTAATCCCAAAACAGTCGCAACAGTAACTTGCACTAACTTCCACTTTTGGGACCTATTATTTTCTTTCTTTTCTATATTTTTCAAAAAACTAGTATTTCATTCATTTAAATTAAAAATACTAATTACAATAAGAAAAGAAAAAAACATACAAAAAGTAAAAAAAATACAAAATAGAAAATTGAAAAAAATACGAAAAATTAAAAATACATCAAATTATTAGTTAACTAATTTTGTTGTGGATATCTTTATGCTCTATAATATTTTGTTGAAGGCTGTTGTGAGTTTCTCGGTCACGCAATTCTTTTGCCTTCCTCCGTTGAACTTCACATCTTTCGAACCAAGTACGTTGCATGTTAGCGTGCGGAGAAACATACATCTCGTTGAATTCAATTGTTGATATGGATATTTGTTGATCTTTTAAAATCATGTTATACAATATGATGCAAGTATACATGATTCTTTGTATCTTGTTGAAATGATAAGAACGCGTCGGTTGTTGTATAATTCCACAACGTCCTTGGCGAACATCGAAAGTTCATTCGACATCTTTTCTTGCACTTTCTTATCGTCGTTTAAAATGGCCATGTTTTTTGTCTTGTGCAACCGTAAAAGATTTGACAAACGTTGACCACTGTGGGTATTAGCCGTCAACTAGGTAATACCCTTTTCATATTGAACTCCATTTACTAAGAACAGAGCCACAAGTGCAATATCTTCAAGAAGGTCATCGAATAACGGAGAATTATTTAAAACTGTTAAGTCGTATTCGCACTCGCTACACCAAGAAAACGCATGCCAAATTCACAAATCCTGACTAGCAACAACTTCAAGCATTATTGTTGGATTTTTTTTATCATCTCTTCTAAATTGACCGAGCATTCTCGGAAAACCATAAATCGCGTTATGGTGGGCATATAACTGTTAGATATCGTTAAATTATGGCTTTCGTAAAAACTCAGGCATGAACAAATCAATGACGCACATAGTAAAAAAAATTAAGACAATCGCGTGCGGTATGTTCACCCATCTGTAAATATTTGTCAAATGTATCGGGTGATGTGTCGTATGCTAATTGGCGTATGATAGAAGTGCATTTTATAATAACACTTAAACTCATTTGACCCGTACAATTAGGAAAAACTTTAAAAAACTAAAAGTAAGGGAAGAGGTTCATCATTATAAGAAGACATGCCTTCGACTATTTCTAAAATAGTGTGGAAACTAAAGAATCGTTGTAAGCTCAGATTGTTTAGATCTAATCTAGGATTACAAACATCAAAGATAAACAATTATGCAACGGAATAATAATAATAACAATGATGTTTTTCAAGGTTTTTCATTTTATTCAATCACAGCCCCAAATACTATTTGATCAGAATAGATCGGTTACTCTAACTAGTAACAGGGATTTACAATCCTTGAGGCTAAACTATAGACGTCTATACTATTTTACTCTACTATACAAACACACACGACACCTTTGTGTTTATACGACTCTCATATGATGTGCACACCAAACTACACGACCTAATGATCTCTTTATATAGTAGAGATCATCTAGGTTTACAAAGGATAAGAACAAATATAATTAGGAAACAAATAATATCTTCCTAACTTTTATCTTTATCTTCTATATCTTTTATCTTCTTAAGGAGATCTTTTAGAATCTTCAAAATCTTCCATCTTTTGAAGAATTCCAGCTTTGCATTTAAGTCCTTCTTGTTTCATTCTTTTATTTATTTTGTCTCATCAAATCACTAATTCCCAACACAACCTAATTAGTTATAGGCCGTATAAGTATAATGTAATTAATATAAAAACAACATTATAAGTTATAGAGTTATATCACCACCTAATATTTTTGTTTAATTTATAATGAATGAACAAAACTTCCCCTTAAGTAGATTTCCTTTGTACCATGCCACACCAAGGATCTACAAGTTGCAACCTGTTAATATTTTTTCCCCTTTTTGTCATAATCCAATAGGGGACATATATTATAGAACTTTAATCTTGAACCACTAAAAAACCATAATCACACTTCTAATCCAAGCCTTCTAGCTCCTCAAATTACCCACCATTATGCACAATAGAAAAAAATGAATTGAGTAGTAAAAATCTCACACACTAGCAGTGTATAAAATTGACTAGCTAGGAGTAAAAACCTTCACCTTAATGACGCATGTAAATGGTTAAACATTTTAACAATAAGCTTCTCCTGAAACCCATATGTTAACCATTTCTTGAATCTTCAATTCTGTAGGCTCTATGTAATGATCACTAATGAAGAAAATTAAGTATAACGAACTTGATGTTGAAATAGAATAACCCAAACTTGTGTCTTATGTCTTGTATATCCACGTATAATCCAAACTATAAATGAAATTGTGAAATTTAAGTAGATCGCAACCTCTTGACAATTTCCTCATCTTCTATGAGACACCAGACCAAAGTGATAGAATAAATGAGACGCATTGAGCACCATAAGAGAAATCGCACACCTTTGCTAGATTTGTCAAGTCTTCGTCACATCGTTTCTAAGCACGAACAAGTTATCTTCAAACATTGTAAGCCGTTTAAGATATGATAAGAACACGCATCCAAATAATTCTACTTCATCGTCAAATAAGTGATAAACAATCTTCTTCGTAATCAATTATTTATAAATCTAATAAATAATAGCCATAAATCGTTTAAGAACATTTAAACCAAATCCAAAAAAAACTTTCTTCCTGTGTGTGTTTGGGACGATTAAACCAATCCGCGATATCAAAACTCGTCTCTTGTCCAATATCAGGTAGTTCTAACGTTGTTAATATTCGAGCAGTTAATTAATCATTCCATTCGCAGCTAGTACTTAAACATTAAAAAAGAGCAAGATATAATATTGCCGAACTGTATTAATAAATAAAGGAGCAGTACTAACTTTTTAATAAGCAGTACTAAGTAATTACCAATTAGCAACACTTTTCTGCACAAAAAAAGCTATCACAATCTGTCCACTAATGTGCATTTCCTTCCTCCATTAGCTTTTAGCGATACTTTATTTGTTTATTTTACGTAAATCTGTCGCTAAGTGTCACTAATTTGGATTCTCCTTCCTCCCATACTATTTAGCGACACTTTATCCGTCACTAAACTGTCGCTAATTCGTCACTAATTTGTATACTCTTCCTCCTTAGCTTTTAGTGACACTTTTTAGTGTCACTAATCTATCACTAAAGTGTCACTAATCTAACAGTAGTAAAAATAAGCGGGGCAGTAATAATATTGTATTAGCAGTTATTCATCTTTATTTGAACCACAGCAACAGTAACTCATGGATAAGCAGTATTAAACATATATTTGGACGGGATATACTAGTTTCTATGGAAACATTACCAGGTCCGTTCACCAAAACATTACTCTCATCCTTTATGTTGTGTTAAAAACATAGACATTGCTCATCCAAACAACATACACCAAACTTATGAGAGCCTTAATCATGTATGCTTACAACAGATCCAAAACATGAGTAGTATAAACAACAGATCCATGAGTACTAAATTCTGTAAATCAAAACCACTTACCAGAAACTCTACAAATGAATTTGTTGAGCAGGCCCAAACGCAATCATGAAAGACCCTAATAGCAGTACTAGCATATAAACCCTACATATTAGGGTTTTCATCACCGATCACATCACAAACTGCTATTTTACCTGTTAACTAAGAAATCACATATCAAGAGAGATCCATATACCACGATCATAAAGCTGCCTGCTGCTTCTTTAAAGCTTGTTGTATAAACCTCAAACTATCAATTTGCTGCTATCAGCAACAAGACCATAGTGTCTAATCTTTAACCTTCTGGTCGTTGTAAAAAAACTTTTTTTCCCCCCTTATTCCCCCCCCCCACCTTTACCCCCCCCCCCCCTATCCCATCCCCCCCCCCCCCCCCCCCCCCCCCCCCCCCCCCCCCCCCCCCCCCCCCCCCCCCCCTATTTTTCCCCCCCCCCTCTGACTCTTTAACAGTAAAACCAATAGACCTTATATTCTGTTTTCCGTATTAGGGTTTGGTGACAAACCTTAGCTTTTCAGAATTCACCAATTATTGAAAAACAGAAAATAAAGCATAAACAAAACCTTGTATAAAGCCTAGATCAAGAGCCACCATGCTCTGATACCACCTGATAGAACCTAAAAACCTGATAGGTTCTTTGATCGTTTATAGCTCGAGGTTCTTTAGACCTCATCTAGGATCATGATAACTTGATTTTAACTTATATGTTCAGAACGTATTTTAAATTAAGAACCCAATGTTATCATCACACAAGGTTTTTCTTTATTATCATTCACTCCAAGCCCCAATTCTATATGATCAGTGTAGAACGGTTACCACCTGTAACAGGGATCAAAGATCCTTGCAGGCTACATACTCAACTTGATGTCTTCATTTTCCCTTGGGGATACACACACAGATTTTTATGTGTATATACAAATAAACTGACCTAATGTCTCTTCTATAGAGTAGAGTTCATTCATAGGTTTACAATGGATAAAGAAAAAATTTATAATTAAGAACAAAGAATTTCTTCCTATACCTTTTATCACTTTATCTTCTATATCTTTTATCTTCTAAGGAAGTTATTTTAGATTCTTTAAAATCTTCACACTTTGGAAGAATTCTAGCTTTGCATTTAAGTCCTTCTTGTTTCATTCTTTTATTTATTTTGTCTCATCAAATCAATAATTCCCAACATCCCGACACATGTCCACTGTTTTGGCCATAACTTGAGCACATGAACTCAGATTGACGCGATTCTAGCGCCCACACCTCCGGGAAAGAATTCTCTACAACTTTGATTTTTGGTCCAAAAGCTGAAAATGCACCAAGTACGCTGCACTTCTCAAAATGTGCGACGCACTTTTCACAAAATACCAAGTGTCACACCCCAAAAATTCCAGGTCAATATTTTAAACTTTTCCGATCATTATTTTTTACTTTTATACGTTAAGTTTGAATCTGGCAGTTTACCGGGAAGTTAACCCGCGTAAATCTGAAAAAACGTCAACGGGCGCGTTCTGACTTCGGATTTTGATTAGTTTAGATATTATATGAGTTATTTTATCTTTTGTAAGTGTTTCGTAGTTTATGATCACTCCCGGTATTTATTTTTACGCTTTAACGTTTAAATTACGTTTTTTGCGTTTTTGACCTAACGGAACCCCAGAAACCCGAAATCTTTTCATGTAAACTTTAGTTATCATCCATCTCATGTTCATAAGCCAAAAATTTCATTCATGTCCCCCCCTTATTTAATTTTGGATGCCTAAACCAAACCAAAACAACCTTAAACCTTGAAATTAAATCAAAGGCATCTTTCTTGTTTTATTATGCATATGTGTGTAAGAGGAAGATAGTGACTTCTCATGGAGTCACTACCATGCATCAAATACCTTAAGCCCCCCCCCAACATGTATACATGTGATCACTTATCCATCCTTTGAGTTGAAAATCAAAAACAAGACCCATTGCTTGAACCTTAGCTAGTCAAAAATTTTGGTCCTTCCCCTTTTCTCTATGCTCGGCCGAACCCAAGGGCACACACCCTTGGTGTGCTTGAGTCAAATGTGGTCCTCAAAACCCTAAAATTTCACCTATAAAACCACCGTATCTCACACCTAGGTCATGCATACATTTTACTTCACCCAAAAAAAATTTGTTTCTCCTCTTCTTTTTCTCTCCTAGCTCACGGTAAACCAACACCCTTTTAGGGTTTCTATATCTTTGATTTCTAGCAAGATCCAAGTATACTAGGTTCATTTCTAAGAACATCTAAGGTGATTGAAGTATTGGTTATTTTATTTGTCAAGGTCTTTCAGGGGGGGGGGGAGGTTTTATAAACTAGTGTTTCAAGATTTGTTGTTGGGTTTTATAGATCTAGTCTTTTGGGGTTTAGATCTTGTGATTTCTCTACTTGTTCTTCACTTTTGTAAGTGTCTTGATCTTTTCTTCAGTTTACTTTGTTCTTTAATATATGTTCTAAGATCCATTACATCCATATGTTGTGGTTTTAATTTTATAAAAGATTATAAATAAAAAAAATTTATAAATAATGATGTTACTTTGTTTCACTAGTTAAATATTATGTCCTTAGTGAGATGAGAGTTGAAACAATAGAAATGAAGGGATTAGGTTAGTTTTGGGTGTGGTTTTGTTGTGAATTAGTTATGAATGGAGATTTTGGCTAGATAGGCACTCTTGTGAACGTTGGTGTGATTTGGGTTGAGTGTGTGGTATAAAAAAAAAAATAAAAAAGGTAGTTGCTGATCCAACATCGCACTGGTTTTGAGGTTTTGATGTGACTTATGGAATGTTGTTTATTGGCGTAAAAAGTAGGTTGGTGGAGAGCTCGTTTCGATATATAGTTTTTCATAGTATCGAACACTTAAATTGGACTTAATAACGGTCAAGTTATAGCAATGATAAATTGAAACATTTTCGGCAAAATTAAATTTAACATATGTGCTGATGTGAATAGGAGATGGGTTTTCAGGGACACTTTCGATATATTTTGAGCTTTTAAAACACTAGCAAAATATATAGTAACACATATATATTGATAGTATCATTTAAAGACGTCGTTAACATATTTTAGGAAAAGCGTTAAGGTTACTAAAAATAGTAAGTTTGGTGAATTTTAGCAAGATGGACATGGAAGTTAAACGTTTAGATTTCTCTAGTGCACTTAAGGAAAATATGGGATTAAAGCAAAATATAGGGGATGGTATTAATGTCCCGAACTAAAAAAACTTTTACTAAATAGAAATTACTAAAAGGTATTTTGGTTAAACGCCGATAACTCTGAAGAAATATATATATTTTTATTTAGTCACGTTTTGTTAATTAAGTCAAAGCACAAACACCATTGGATGTCTTTTGGTGATCGAACATATTGTGCAATTCTTGGCATACTTTCCGTGTTTCTAAGACGCGTTATTATTCTAGGTCGCGGCTAGATTTCTATATCATCTTTTACTAGCGCGAATTTATCATTTATATCTTTCTAAGGTGAGTTAATAGCCCCACGTTTTACTATCTTTACTTTACTACTTTGGGGTGAGAAACATTGCTTGTTTTTAAACTATGGGACACTATTCTTTTACGTTACCTTTTCATATTTACGTGTTGCCCAAGTAGCGAATGACCATATTGAACGAACTATCAGAACGTAAATTGCATTAACGATGGACTGATGATTAAGTAAGCGTGAATGTTGTAAATAGATTCTAATTGGGGACTAATTATCACTTATCCGGTAGTGAGTAGCGCTCATTCCCCTCGGGGCTCCACAATAAATGGATACATACCACGTCGGATTTCACTAGGTGTTCTTGGTCAGATGCCTTTAGGCAATTAATTATGTTTGGCATATAATATGCTTCCTTTTAATTGAGCTTCGGTGTCATGAGCTTAGCGCAACAGTAAATACTTTTTATGTGGAGTTGTATCTGTTATAACTGTCACATGCGTACTGCGAACTTGTGGTCCACTTTTAATACTAAATTTAAAACTTATGAATTCACCAACTTTAGTTGATGTTTTAGCTGGTTTTTCTTAGGTGCTTAGCTGGGATGTCGTTTCTTGCTTTTAGAGGTGTTGACTTGCATTGGACTAATATTTCAAGAATTTTTATTTTCTATGTATACATCGGTTGTCAAACTTTAAAACCTCTTATTCGCTTTCGCATATTATCTTTGAACTTATGTAAAACCTTAACTATTTTAAATTAATGCAACGATGTTGGATTTTCAAACGTACCCTTAGAGGTCGTTCTTTGTATCTTATGTGATGTATATTATGACGTCACGCCCCCGGACACGTGTTTCCGTCTAGGCCCCGTTTGGGGGTTGTTTTGTGACACCCTAAGACGACGCCAAATTTTAAATGTGCGCCGCACTTTCCACCCCCCCCCCCCCCCCCCCCCCCCCCCCCGTTCTATGCATTAAATACGTAAATTTAGACTCAAATTCGACTACATTCACCCCCAACTTGGTCCCCAAGTATTCCTAAGCCTATAAATACCCCCAAAACTCTAAGGGAAACACACACAAACACATATCTCACACATACACTCTTATCTTAATTAGAGAGGAGGAAGGCGTGGTGATGATCTTTGGATCCAATGATCTAAACGCCCCTTTACTCTGCCACTTACCACCATATAACCACAATGATCCACCACTTATTTACCACTAATTCTAGACCTCAAACACCATATTTCCAAAATCTAAATGCATTATACCATAAGGATTAGACGATTCACACCAAATCTCTAATTCTTTCACTATATTAAACCCGTTACCAAACACATTTGGCGACGTGTTCTTGATTTCCAGCGGGTTCGTGACAACCCCATGGGTTATATCATATGTTTCAGACGGTTGGTTGTTTATGGGAGCAGTTGGTTATTGGTTGGGTTTTATGTAGTGTGGCTTCGTTCATTTTGTAATTACGTAAAACATGATATAATATTTGGATGATTTTGCTATGACTTATGAATATATATGTTTATGAATTTGATGTTATCTTTACTTAGATCTTTGTTTATCTTTTGGTATATCATTGCAATTAAAATAGGCCAAAAGGGTTAATTGTCTTGATGTATTTTGAACCGTTTGTCTATGGCGTGTCAATATCATACTTGTGAGAACGTGCCAGTTGGCCCCCCCCCCCCCCCCCCCCCCTCCCCCCCCCCCCCCCCCCCCCCCCCCCCCCCCCATTTGTAAACTAACCAAGTAGAATGATGTTTAAGACCCTTCCTTATGTTGACCAGCCGGGTTGGGAGGAATTCATATGTGTGCATATTTGATATAAACCATTCTTAATGCGCTCGTGATGATGTAGTATATAGGCCAAAAGGATTCTATGTTATCATTAGTAGATATGCTTGTTATTATGATTACCCGTCATATATGACTTGTATGCATTGTTTATATAAAGTCTTGCTCTATCTGTATCTATTATGTTAGAGGACATTGAGGCTGATGTGTTAGAGGACATTGAGGCTGATGCTACGGTTGTTGAGGTTGCAGTAGATAGGGATGTTGAGGTTGGGGTTGATGCAGGTATTGATATGGAGGTCGATGTTAGGGTTAATGTAGAGGACTAGGTTGAGGACGAGGTCGAGTCCAGTGATAGAGGTACTATGGAGGTTGGAGTGGATGTGGTTGCCGGGATTGATATCCCTGATGCTATGCTTATGCCTGATGCTGTAAAACGTTTGGAGCAGGTTGAGGAGAGTTTGCAGGATATTTATGATCATGTTATAGAGATACCTCTTTAGAGGATAGAGGACAGTGAGACGGGACAGAGAGAGTTGAAGGCGAGGAGTTTGATTGCTGTTGGAGAGAGAGCTAGTTTACTTGAGCAGGTTGCGTCCTTGGAGAGGAGCAACGCGAGACTTTGAAAGCACCTGTTGATGGAGAGAGCTAAGAGCCGATTGGTTTCGGCACGACGCAGTTGAGGATTTATTAGGGTGTGAGCTTAGGCAGACCTATAGGTTTTGCTACTATGACAGGATGCGATTTAGGAGATTGGAGACATTCGCTGCGAGGCATTTTGGTTTTCATCCCTGATGTTGTGTATGGACTTCGGACTAATAGTAGAACCAGTGTTAGTAGTAGTTTTAGTGTAAATTAAGTTCCCCATTATGGGTTGAATGTAACCGACTGATGCTTTTATATATGATATGAAAAGCTTGTTATGATTCTCTCGTGTATTCATATTTATTGCTATTTACTTGTTCTGGCAAAACATGTTCTATTGTATTTTCCTAAATAAACCTTATTTACCATTTATAGTGGCTATATCTCGTATCAAATCTCACCGTGTGCTATGTCTTGTGTTGTAGAACATGACTATCACTCGTTCTAGTATGACCCCGGAGGCAATCGAAGAACTCATTAATCGACGAGTGGAGGAAACGTTGGCTGCCTATGAAGCGACCCATGCTGCAAATGCTCTCGAGGCTGAAAGTCAAACCCAAAACGGCAGCGACGACGATAATGGAAATGGTGGCGATGGAAATGGTGGAAATGGAAATGGTAGAAATGGAAATGGTGGAAATGGAAATCCAAATAAGAATAATAGGGATGCTAGGCCTGTTGTTCGAGAGTGTACATACCAAGACTTCATGAAGTGTCAACCACTCAACTTTAAGGGAACAAAAGGAGTTGTCGGTTTGACAAGGTGGTTTGAGAAGATGGAAACAATGTTCCATATCAGCAATTATCCAGAGAAATACCAAGTTAAGTATGCTACTTGCACCTTGTTAAACAGTGCTCTAACTTGGTGGAACTCACATAAGAGAACCGTTGGAACTGATGCTGCATTTGTCATGTCATGGAGAGAGCTCATGAAGTTAATGGCTGAAGTGTACTGCCTAAGAAATGAAAGTTAAAAGATGGATTTGAACTGATGGAACCTGACTGAAAAACAATGATATTGGATGCTATAACTCAGTTGATTTCAAGAATTGACTATGGTGTGCACCAAAATGGTTCTCTGTGGAAGAAAGACCTAGTTAAGAGTTATATTAGAGGGTCTCCAGGATAATATACCAGGGTGTATGTGATTGCTGAAGGAAACCACTGTGACTACATATGCTATTTAGATTGCCATCACTTAATATGGCTAAAGTTAAAGGTTATGTTGTGAAAAATGCTTAAAAACAAAAGATGAGTGCGGAGTAATCAGAGAGACAACCGTGGACAGCAGCCACCATTCAAAAGGCCAAATGTTAGAGGTCAGAATGTGGCAAGAGCCTATACGGCTGGCAACAATGAGAGAAAAGCGTATAATATATCGTTGCCTCTCTGCAACAAGTGTAAGCTTCATCATGAAGGGCCATGCACTGTGAGATGTGGGAAGTGTAAAAAGGTTAGGCATTTGACCTGAGATTGTAAGGTTACAAATTCTACTACTTTTACTCAGAGGGGTCAAGTAGTGAATCAGAGGGTTGTAACCTATTTCGAGTGTGGAAGGCAAGGACACTACAAGAGTGATTGCCCAAAGCTAAAAGATCAAAACGTGGAAACAAAACTGGAAACAAGAATGGTGTTGGTGAAGCAAGAGGAAAAGCATATGTGCTAGGTGGAGGAGACGCTAACCCCAACTCAAACGCCGTCACGGGTACGTTTCTTCTCAACAACCATTATGCTTCTGTATTATTTGATTCGGGTGCCGATCGAAGTTTTGTGACGACTACTTTTAGTACCTTACTTGATATGATCCCGATACTTTACACGTTAGCTATGCTGTCGAATTAGCCGACGGGAGAATTTTTGAAACTAATACCGTACTTAGAGGCTGTACGTTAGGATTTCTATGTCACCCATTCAATATTGACCTAATGCCAGTCGAAATTGGAAGTTTTGACGCCATCATCAGCATGGATTAGTTAGCGAACCATCATGCGGTAATCGTGTGTGATGAAAAGATTGTATGGATTCCCTATGGAGACGAAGTTTTTAGAGTTCAAGGCGATAGGAGTGACAAAGGAAAGAAGTCGAAGATGAGCATTATATCGTGCACTAAGACTCAGAAATATATTAAGAACGGTTGCCCAATTTTTTTGGCATGAAATACGACGAAGGAAACCAAAGACAAGTCTGAGGATAAGCGACTTGAGGATGTACCTATTGTACGGGACTTTTCGGAGGTCTTTCCAGAAGACTTGCCTGGATTACCGCCTATGCGACAAGTCAAATTCCAAATCGACTTGGTCCCTGGTGCTGCACTCATGGCACGCGCCCCGTATAGATTAGCACCATCGGCACTGTAAGAATCGTCTACTCAGCTACAAGAACTTTTTGACAAAGGGTTTATAAGACTGAATTCCTTACCCTGGGGAGCCCCGGTCTTATTTGTCAAAAAGAAAGATGGATTTGTTCGGATGTGTATCGATTACCGTGAACTGAACAAGCTGAATATGAAGAATCGATATCCGCTTTCGAGAATCGACGACTTGATTGATCAGTTGCAAGGGTCAAAAGTCTACTCTAAGATCGATCCGAGATCTGGTTATCACCAACTTAGAGTTTGGGTGGAAGACATTCCAAAGACATCGTTTAGGATACGCTACGGTCACTATGAGTTTCAAGTGATGCCGTTTGGACTGACCAACGCATCGGTGGTATTCATGGATCTGATGAATCGGGTGTGAATGGGCGAGAGAAGTCAAATTGAGAAATCCGAGAATGAGAGTAGAGATCGAGAGAGAACAGAGAGAGAATACAGGTTGGAGGAAGTAGAGGATGCAGATTTTTTGGGAGAAGTGAATACTTCTTTTTTGAGTATGAGTAAGGTATTATTAGAAAGCGTGCCGAGAAACAACTTTAGTAGTAGCGATGTGAGAATAAGAGAAGTCAAAGTTGAGGCATTATATTGTGCACTAAGGACTCAAAAATATATTAAGAGAGGTTGCCCAATTTCTCTGGCACAAGTTATGAAGAAGGAAACAGAAGACAAGTCAGAGGAGAAGCGACTTGAGGACGTGCCGACTGTACGGGACTTTCCGGAGGTCTTTCCAGAAGACTTGCCTGGATTACCACCAACGCGACAAGTTGAATTTCAAATCGACTTGGTCCCAGGTGATGCACCCTGTGGCCACGACCTCCGTATAGATTAACACCGTTGAACTTAAAGAAATGTTCTTACTAACTGCAAGAAATCTTTGACAAGGGATTTATAAGACCAAGTATCTCAGCCCTGGGGAGCCCCTATGGTCTTATCTATCAAAAGAAATGATGGATCTTTTTCGGATTGGGTATCGATTACCGTAAACTGAACTAAGCTGACTGTGAATATTCGATATCAATTCGAGAATCAAGACCACTTGTTTGATAGTTGCCAAGGGTCAAGGTCTACTCATAAGATCAAACTTGAGATCTGGTTATCAACAAACTCAGAGTTCGGTAGGAAGAACATTCCAAGCATGCGTTTTTTAGGACAGGCTACGGTCACTATGAGTTTCAAGTGATGCCGTTTGGACTAACCAACGCATCGGCGGTATTCATGGATCTGATGAATCGGGTGTTCAAGCCATACTTAGATAAATTCATGATCTTTTTTGTTGATGACATCTTGATCTACTCCATGAGTGAGGAAGAGCACGCAGAACATCTTAAGTTAATTTTAGAGTTGCTTAAGAAGGACGAAGATTATACGCAAGTTTTCAAAGTTGAATTTTTGTCTGTCGAAGGTACAATTCCTTTGTCACGTGTTTGATAGTGAAGGGATTTATGTGGACTCCAGTAAGATTGAGTTCAATCATAGGGATTGGCGTTCGCACAAGCTCTAACACGAGATTCTGTTCAATTTATAGGTCTTGCTGGTATTACCTATAATTTATCAAAGCCCCCCCAGCCCTACCCCCCTCTACTCCAAACGTATATTTTTTTTTTCTTTTTTTTCTTGAAGATTGCCAAACCTATGATGAAATTGACTCAGAAGAACGTGAAGTTTGATTGGAGTGAAAAGGCAGAAGCTGCATTTCAACTGTTGAAGCAGAAATTGTGTAGTTCACCGATTTTGGCTTTACCCGAAGGTAGTGAAAACTTCGTGGTTTACTGTGATGCTTCTCGCAAAGGGTTGGGCGTGATTTTGATGCAAATGGATAAAGTCATAGCCTACGCGTCATGCCAACTTAATATTCATGAGAAGAATTACACTACCCATGACTTAGAAGTTGGAGCTGTAGTGTTTGCTCTCAAAATGTGGAGACATTATTTGTACGACACGAAATTCGTTATGTTCATTGATCATAAGAGTTTGCAACATATTCTAGATCAGAAAGAGTTAAACATGAGATAACGTAGATGGTTAGAGCTGTTGAGCGATTATGACTGCGAGATTCGTTATCATTTGAGAAAGGAGAACGTGGTGGCGGATGCCTTGATCCGAAAGAAACGGATTAAGCCACTACGAGTTTGAGCTTTGGTTATGAAGATTGGTCTGAACCTTCATGTGCAAATTTTAAACGCTCAAGTTGAAGCGAGAAAAGTGGAGAATTTTGGAACCGAAGATATGTGTGGTATAATTAAGAAGCTAGAGCAACATACTGATGGAACATTATGCTTGAATGAGAGAAGTTGGATACCTTGTCGAGGTAACTTAAGAGAGTTGATTATACATGAATCGTATAAGTCAAAATATTTAATTCATCCTGGATCGGACAAGATGTACCAAGATTTAAAGAAACTGTATAGGTGGCCGAATATGAAAGCAGAAATTTCCACCTACGTCAATAAATGTTTGACATGTGCCAAAGTCAAGGCCGAATGCCAAAAACCATCCGGTTTGTTGGTTCAACATGTGATCCCAGTGTGGAAGTGGGAAAACATTATTATGGATTTCGTTACTAAGTTACCAAAGACATCAACTGGTCAAGATACAATTTGGGTAATTGTTGACCGACTCATGAAATCCGCTCATTTCTTACCAATAAAGGAAACTGACTCAATGGAGAAATTGACGAGACAATACTTGAAGGAAGTAGCCTCGAGGCATGGAGTGCCGATTTTGATTATTTCTGATCGAGACAATAAAATTACATCTCATTTCTGGCAATCGCTAAACAAAGCCCTAGGTACTCAATTGGATATGAGTACGGCTTACCATCCACAGACTGATGGTCAAAGTGAAAGAACCATCCAAACTTTGGAGGACATGTTGCGTGCTTGTGTGATTGATTTTGGGAAAGGTTGGGATAGACACCTACCTTTGGTGGAGTTTTCTTACAACAACAATTATCACACTAGTATCAAAGCTACACCGTTTGAAGCTCTCTACGGCCGAAAATGTCGATCGCCTATTTGTTGGACTGAGGTTGGAGACGCTCAGCTCACTGGTCCGAAAATTGTTCATGAAACAACTGAGAAGATCATTCAGATCAAGAAGCGTATTCAAGCTGCACAAGATAGACAGAAGAGCTACGCCGATAGGAGACGTAAGCCATTATAATTTGAGGTTGGAGATAAGGTTATGTTGAAGGTATCGCCATGGAAAGGGGTGATACGTTTTGGCAAACGGGGGAAGCTAAATCCTCGCTATATTGGACCTTTCAAGATTCTTGCTAAAGTGGGAACGCTTGCTTATCGACTTGAACTTCCAGATAAATTAAGCCGAGTTCATAGCACTTTTCATGTTTCCAATTTGAAGAAGTGTTTCGTAGACGAACCACTAGCTATTCCGTTGGATGAGATCCAGATTGATGACAAGCTTAATTTCATTGAAGAATCAGTTGAAATTATGGATCGAGAAGTTAAACGGCTAAAGCAAAGCCGCATTCCAATCGTGAAGGTCCGTTGGAATTCGAGACGAGGGCCCGAGTTTACTTGGGAGCATGAAGATCAAATGAAGAAAAAGTACCCTCATCTTTTCGTTAACCCTTAGTCCACGTCTTAAGCTTTGAGGACAAAGCTCTTTTAACGGGGGAAGAATGTCACACCCTAAAAATTCCAGGTCAATATTTTAAACTTTTCCGATCATTATTTTTGACTTTTATACGTTAAGTTTGAATCTGGCAGTTTACCGAGAAGTTAACCCGCGTAAACCTGAAAAACATCATCGGATGTGTTCCGACTTCGGATTTTAATTAGTTTAGATATTATATGAGTTATTTTATCTTTTCTAAGTGTTTTGTAGTTTACGATCACTCACAGTATTTATTTTTACGCTTTAACGTTTAAATTACGTTTTTTACGTTTTTGACCTAACGGAACCCCAGAAACCCGAAATCTTTTCGTGTAAACTTTAGTTATCGTCTATCTCATGTTCATAAGCCAAAAATTTCGTTCATGTCCCCCCTTATTTAATTTCGGACGCCTAAACCAAACCAAAACAACCTTAAACCTTGAAATTAAATCAAAGGCATCTTTCTTGTTTTATTATGCATGTGTGTGTAAGAGGAAGATAGTGACTTCTCATGGAGTCACTACCATGCACAAGACCTTATGTATGTCATACATGTGATCACTTATCCACCCTTTGACTTGAAATTTAAAAACAAGACCCATGGCTTGAACCTTAGCTAGTAAAAAATGTTTGGTCCTTCCCTTTTTCCCTATGCTCGGCCGAACCCAAGGGCACACACCCTTGGTGTGCTTGAGTCACATGTGGTCCTCAAAACCCTAAAATTTCACCTATAAATACAACCTTATCTCACACCTAGGTCATTCATACATTTTACTTCACCAAACATTTGTTTCTTCTCTTCCTTTTCTCTCCTGGCTCACGGCAAACCAACACCCCTTATAGGGTTTGATTTTATTTGACTTTTAGCAAGATCCAAGTCTACTAGATTCATTTCTAAGAACATATAAGGTGGTTTGAAGTATTGGTTCTTTGATTTTAAGGGTCTTTCAAGAGTTTATAAACTAGTGTTTCAAGATTTGTAGTTGGGTTTATAGATCTAGTATTTTGGGGTTTAGATCATGTGATTTCTCTACTTGTTCTTTACTTTTGTAAGTGTCTTGATCTTTTCTTGTGGTTTACTTATGTTCTTTCATATATGTTCTAGATCCATACATCCATATGTTATGTTTTAATTTTTAAAAGATTATAAAACAAGATTTTATAAATAATAATGTTACTTTGTTTCACTAGTTAAATATTATGTCCTTGGTGAGATAAGAGTTGGATGAGAGTTGAAACAATAGAAATGAAGGGATTAGGTTAGTTTTAGGTGTGGTTTTGTTGTGGATTAGTTGTGAATGGAGATTAAGCTAGACTAAGCACTATTGTGAAGTTTGGTATTTTTGGAAGCGTTTGTGAAAAAGGTAGTTGATGATCCGAAATGGTTTTGAGGTTTTGAGAGACTTAGGAATGTTTTCCTTAGGCCCAAAAGTAGTTTTTGGAGAGCTCGTTTCGAATAGATAGTTTTTCATATATCGCACACTAAAATCGGACTTAAAACGGCCAAGTTATAGCCAAATGAAACTTGAAACATTTTTCGGCAAAATAATTTACATATGTGCTGGTGTGAATAGTAAAATAGGTTTTCGGACACTTTCTGGATATTTTAAGCTTTTAAAACGCTAGCGAAACATATAGTATCACAAATATATCGATTAGTATCGTTTAAAAACATTGTTAACATATTTTAGGAAAAGCGTTAAGGTTACTAAAAATAGTAAGTTTGTTGAATTTTAGCAAGATAGGCATGGAAGTTAAACGTTTAGGATTATCTAGTGCATTTCAGGAAATATGGATTGAGCAAATATAGGGGACTGTATTAACGTCCCAAAACTAAAAACTTTCCTAAAATAGAAACTTACTAAAAATGGTAATTTTTGGTTAAACGCCGAAACTTAACAAAAAACTCTATGATTTTATTTAGTCACATTTTGTTAACTAAGTCAAAGCACTAACACACATGGATGTCTTTTGGTGATGAACATATTGTGCAATTCTTGGCATACTTTTTGTGTTCCTAAGAAGCGTTATTATTCTAGGTCGCGGCTAGATTTCTATATCATCTTTTACTTGCGTGAATTATCTGTTGGGATTAAAAGTCTTCTTGATGCTGTTAGAATTACCACTGCTCAAGTTTATGTTAATAGTGCTCTGATGAAGTTAGTGCTACTCATGAACTTCAAAGAAAATATACTAAGTAGTTACTACTGCTGGTACAAAAGTTAATGCTGCTAGTGAAAGTTACTACTGCTAGTACAAAGACTAATGCTGCTGAAGAATTACTACAACTCAAGTAAATATTCTAAGTAGTTAGTACTGCTAGTGTTAAGTTAGTACTACTAGTGTTAAGTTAGTACTGCTAGTGTAAGATTAGTACTGTTTGTTAGTACTGCTTACTTGGTATGTATTAGTTATTTATAGAAAAGATTTTATATACTTAGAAAAGTATTGTAAGCTGAGTAGGAATCCTTAGTGTATAAAAGGAGGTCCTATGGTATAGAGATTGATGCACCAATACGTACCAAACTAAAATCAAATCAATCTTAGTCGTATCTTTTATAGCTTCAAGGTCTTTGTAACCTTAATACTTTGAGAGTATTCGTATTGTTATCATTAATAACATTGGAGCCCATTTGTTGAATTATATGTTCATTGAATTACTGTTTCATTGATAATTCTTCTTAATATTAAAGATTAGATTCCGCATAATCTTTAATACATTCAAATAAAGCTTTTACTATAGTTGTGTTAGATTTATCTAATATAACTAAACCTTAAACAAGCATAAGGAATTCGATCTATTGAAGTGGGATCAACATTATCATTTTCTCATCTTGCTAAGATGAGTTCATAGCCACACGTTTTACTCTCTTTACTTTACTACTTTGGGGTGAGAAACATTGCTTGTTTTTAAGCTATGGACACAGTTACTTTACGTTACCTTTTCCTGATTACGTGTTGCCTAAGTAGCGAATATACCACTAATGCCTGAACTGCCATGAACCGTCAATTGCTTAACCGATGGACTGGTTAAGTAAGCGCAAATGTTATAAATAGATCTATTAAGACTATATATCCCTATCCGGGTGAGTAGCACTCACTACCCACGAGGCTCCCGATAAACGGATATATACCATGTCGGATTTCACTAGGTGATCTTGGTCAGATACCTTTAGGGCAATTAATTATTGTTTGGCAGATAATATGCTTCCTTTTAATTGAGCTTCGGTGTCATGAGCTTAGCGCAACAGTAAATACTTTTTATGTGGAGTTGTATCTGTTATAACTGTCACATGCGTACTGCGAACTTGTGGTCCACTTTTAATACTAAATTCAAACCTATATCCCGAAACCAAAACTTACTATATTTAGCAATAATCGACGTTTCTGAAATATCGTCTCTAAAATGCTTCTAACTTATCCTAATACTATATAAGTGTTACTATAACTTACACTAAGGTCTCTACATCCCAACGAACCCAAAACGCCCGAAAACCTCATTTTATAATTTTGATCATCTCGAACACATTTAAAGAATCTCAAAAAACCGACACAAATACATGATGATATAAGTCACTCGTCTTTGACTTTTAAGCTTAAAAACCTTGCAATGTCTTAAGTAAAATATCATTTCGAACAACTTTTGTTTTATAAGTTTAAGCCGGTTTGGAACCGAAAGGGGGCAAAATCCAATCTTTAATTCGGATCAGAAGGTATGTTTGGAAAAATGTTCAAGTTTCGACAACACGGAAATCACCATAACTTATTCGTTTTACGCCTGATTTTTACGTTCCTTATACCGAAAGTTGCATATCAACATCTACTATCACAATATAAAGGTTTACGCTAGCTAAAATATTTTTAAGTCTTCCTAAACCCTATTACCAAAATTGGCAGCCCACTTTATTTGTCGAAATCGACATCAAAACATCACCACAACTTCTCAAATCTCAAAACTAACCTATACTCCATCATCTACTTAATCTATAACAAAAAAATCTATCTTAATACCATCTTTAACCTCTTTCAAACTCTCTAATCCATCACCTCAAACCAAATCAACCATATCCAAAACCAATACTTTCAAATATTTCAATAACTTTCAAAAACTCATCAACTTTGTTTTATAAAATCAACACAACCACATGGATACTAAATATTTAATAACAAGAAACTTAAATAAGGAAGGAATGAAAGAAAATATCTTAGAAGTTGCTTACAAATAAAAAGAATTAAAAGAAAACTACAAGATCTTTACTAGATGATGATGAACTTGTAAAACCCCCCAAAAATAATATCAACGCGAGAGCCAGAGAGTAAAGCCCATGCAAAACCCTTGTAAACAAATGATATAACCCTTTGGAGCACCTTAAATCTTCTTAGAAATGAACACAAATGAAATGAATCTTGAAGAAATGGAAGACAAATCCCACTTTATGGTGGTGGTGGTCTAGCCGTGAGCTAAAGAGAGCAAGGAAAGGAAGAAGAAATTTTTAGGAGGCTTGTGTGTGTGAGATTACCCTAGAAATAAATAAGTGATTCTATTTATACTTGAGGTTTAGGGTTTAAGGGGCTTATGTGAACCATGGCTCAAATCAAAATGGCTTGAACCTTCTTGGTTGGTCCTTTTGGTGAGTCGCATAAAGGGGGGGGAACAAGCAAACATGAGCCAATTAGAAATAAAATGCTTGTACTCTTCTCGTGTTTGTGCTCTTGTGGTCCAATTTTTCTAGCAAGTAGACAAAATATGTAAGGTGATCACATGTATTTGTTGCATGGTCACCTTGTGCATGAAAGGGTTTGCACATGTATTGGTGTTTTTTGAATTTTGAAAGTAGGAAAGATTGTCTACTATATCTCTTATCTTGGAATTAATTTAGAAGCTAAGAACCAAAATGAGGAAGATAGGAGTACATGGCTTAAAAATTTTAAGCCTCATAATACTAGTAATCGATAACTTGGGTTTACATGCAAAGGTAGTAGGTTTTTGGTGTTCCGCTAGGTATAAAATGAATAAAAACTCGAAACGCACACGAAAAACGTAAAATTCATAAACATAAATGTATATAACCAAAGTAATACTTTAGAAAGATCCAAACAAGTATATTATGAGTAGACTAATCTTAGTCCGATGTCGGAATGCATCCGATAACGTTTTCTCAGTTTTAAAACACGCAGGGTTGACAGCTTCCGCGGGTTCTTGTTCAGAATTAATCACGTAACAAATAAAAGTAAAAAAAAGAACGTAGAAAAGTGTTAAAATATTATTGACCTGGAAATTTTAACGGAATGTCACGAGGTTAATCAACAAAATGAAATATCGTCCACAAATGTCCCCAAGCGCGAATGTAACCATCTTAGATCTTCTCAATGGATATTCTCCCTGATTAACACGTTACATCTGATTGATGCCAATTTGAACCGGTTATTTTGGTCAAGGGCCTTCAGAAGGTCTATCCAACCCGTTTGAATAATACTCACGTCTCCAAGAGGTTGCGCACGTCAAGACGGATTTATGTGGGAAGAGACGGCAACCAGGCAAAGAGAGAGAATGATAAAGAAAGTAAATGGGAACCATGGACCCCGGGAAAGAGTAGCACATTGTGTATAGCTTGGAAGATGATTAAGAGAAATATGTAAAAACCGGCAATTTCTTGTTAGTTAAAGAGATTTACATTGTGAAATGTGGGAGGTTCCGTCTTGACTTTTTAAATTTTTTGACCCTTTTAATGTCGCATATAAAACGAGTACCGCGTATTCGGTGAATTTTTGAACATATTTAAATAATAAATCATATTTATTATTACTTATATCTCATTTTTACAAATTATTTTTTCAAACTTATTTGAAACGAAAACGAGACGATATCTCGCAAATTGTGAAAAACTGCACACAACACATACCTACGCGGAAATAATTATATTATATTTAATTATTATAATTTATTTAATAAAAATAATTAATAAATTATTTTACATTTTATTCACAAATGTTTGTTAAAAACGCGAATATTCGAGTCAAAGTTTTAATTTACGGACAACGCTTACCCGTGACACCCAATGGCTACACAAATAAATAATAAACATTTTAAATATATTTTAATAAGAACATTTATAAAATACGAGTCGTGTAAATAATCATTTTTTTAATGGAAATCTCTCTTTGAACGCAATGGCATAACTTCATGTTTGAATCAATCGTTAACATAGTGCTAAACCGAGTCCCCCGGACTCATAATTTACAAAAGATTACACTTTTGGTCCCTATGGAAATATTTACTCCATCAACCCCTAATCTATTATACACTTGACACATTTTTTTAACTTTTGGGTAAATATACCCAGAGAAGGCCTAATTAGGGATCATCTCATTTTTTATAAACCCTAGCTTCACACACCTCCTCTCCCCACCAATGGCCCTCCCTCCCCCCCCCCCGTAACACACCCCGGGTAGTTTTAGTATGATGAAAAGTAAACTAAGCTCTAAAATAATTTATTAATAAAAATAATTAATAAATTATTCTATATTTTATTCAAAAACGTTTGTTAAAAACGCGAATATTCGAGTCAAAGTTTTAATTTACGGACAACGCTTACCTGTGACACCCAATGGCTACACAAATAAATAATAAACATTTTAAATATATTTTATGAGAACATTTATAAAATACTAGTCGTGTAAATACTCATTTTTGTGAGAAAATCATTTGGAACGCAATGGCATAACTTTCATGTTTTGAATCAATCGTTAACTATGCTAAACGAGTCCCGGACCATTATTTTACAAAAGATTACACTTTTGGCCCCTGTGGAAATATTTACTCCATCACCCCCTAATCTATTATACACTTAACACGTTTTTTTTAACTTTTGGGTAAATATACCCAACCCTAATTAGGGTTCATTCATTTTTATAACCCTAGCTACACACATACTTCCTCCCTCTCTAAAATTCCGACAGCCTCTCAGTTTTTTTCCGGCCCAGATTTGGCCGTTTCCGGCCACCTGTCGCCAGGCCACCAGCCGCCTCCCCACCATCTCCACGTTGAATCCCTCAGCCGTCGCACATCCTTCTCACCACCACTACTACCCCCACACGACCACACACGGACTCACCTGCCACTTCGAACCACCCTCGACCACCATCCCCATCTCTTCTCACCACTATCACCAACTCACCACAGCCGCCACCAAGACCTCGGCTGCCGCTCTACGACGCCACCAACATCACCATCTCCACGCCACCACTACCTTCATCTCGTCACAGCCGCCGCGTCACTTCCACCACTACCATGACAACCGCCGTAAATCACCTTTGGATGGTTTCTTTTTTTTTGTAAAAACTAATAACAAATTTGTGTGGTTGGGTTTGTTTTAACTTGTTTCGTTTTTGAATAATTTTAGTTGGTTTTGGTTCTTGTGATTCGGTTGATTTAGCACTCGCCCGAAAGGGGTGTTTTGTTTCGGGCGTAATAACACCCCTACGGGGCGTTTGGTTCCGAGTTAACTGCCGTAAGAGGGCGTTTTGATCATCTCTTTAACAGCACTTAAGGTGCCGTTTGGTTCCTGGTTAACCAACATTAAGGGTGGCGTTTGGTTTGCTTGTTTTAACAGCCATATAAGCGGTTGCGTTCGGTTTGCTGTTTTACAGCATATAAGGGTGCGTTTGGTTTTGTGTTTTCTAAGGATGAGTTTAATTCGCTTATGTTTTAACTACGCGACGATGTGTTTAGTTTTATTTATTTTTGTTTCTTATACCTCACGTTTAGTTAAAAAATTATACGCGCGTAATAAATGCAACATTGATTGATTAAAGGGAAAACATTAAATTTTGTAAATAAACGGGAAATGTCATATAAACGAATAGGTCATGTCGAAATTTATATAAATTTCTATACTTAGTAATTTTCACTAAAACTTCTATTAGTTTAGAAACTCGATAAAAGGACATAGTTATATAGTTTTAAGATTATCAAATTGTAATTATACTGTAACCCGTTGAACAAACGAAAACTATACTTTTACAAATGAGATAACTATTTCAGTTAAAATTCGCCAAGGAAACGAAATACTAATTTATAAAATAATATTTTATAAATCCCGACTAAAAGATAAAATCATAACTTGTGTAGAAACTTTAAGAACATCGTTTACTTAATTCGTAACTTTAAAACGTGCGTTTACTTTTATACAAGGACTATTTATTAAATTACTTCATGATTTCCGAACACGTGTCGAATTATATTGTTACAATTATTTTCCCCACGTTTCTTATAAAATATTTGCGAAATATTATATACTTTGAATATTTATCCTTCTCGTCTTCCTTTTTCTTATATATAATACTCGCCACGTATTATATATTTTTCTTGTCTTTCATATGTAATATATACAGAATATATTACATACTTTGCTTTTACCTTTCGGTTTATTTTATTTAAGCAACCACCAATCTAATACAACTTGAAATCCAAATTCTTTATCAACGTGTCGCGTTGAATGTACTCATCCATCGGCGAGCGGCGCGCGCAAATTCTCGCAGCGCAGCAAAACTAGTGGGATATAACCGTTAAGATAAACTGCATCTTCTGGTCGAATACAAAAAGAAAAAATAGAACAGGATAAGAAAGAAACGAAATAATAGCCATCTGTTTTCCTGTTGTACTGTGCTTATTATTTGCATTTCTGTTTAATTGTTTGTCTGCAAAACATCAAGGGCGAGTCATTAGCCCATACACGTTTTTAACCTACTTGCTTTAACTTTTGGGGTGAGAAACATAGCTTGCTTTTAACATTGGATACGACACAAATGCTTTACATTTTCCCAATCTTGTTTACGTGTTGCTTAAGTAAATGTTGAAACTTGTATGCCCGAGTTATCATGAACCGTTAGTTACTTATGATCTGTTGGATTGGTAAGTGAGCGCGAGTGTTGTAAATAGATCTATTAGGACTAATCATCCTCGTCCGTGTAAGTAGCTATTACATGATCAATGGACGTATACCATGTCGAGTGATACGGTGAAGCGCCATGTTGGCACCCGTCAGGGCAAGTTTATTTAGCATTTTGCATGCTCCCATTACATTTAGCCTCAGTATCATGAGCTTAGTGCAACGTAAATGCCTTTTTATGTGATATTGTATATGTTATAATAGTCACATGCGTTTTGCAAAAATTTGTGGTCCACTCTTATATCAAATTCTAACCTATGAATTCACCAACTTTATGTTGACGTTTTAGCATGTTTTTCTCAGGTGCTTAGCTATGGATGTCTTTGCTTGCTTTATGGTGTTGCCATGCCTTGGGCCGATTTTCAAGACTTATTAATATCTATGTTAACATCGTTGTCAAACTTTAAAACCTTTTATTCGCTTCCGCATATTATGTATGAACCTATGTAAACTTTAACTATTTTATTTAAAGCAACGATGTTGGATTTCTAAACGTACCCTTAGAGGTCGTTCTTTGTATCTTGTGTGATGTATATTATGGCGTCACGCCCTCAGACATGTGTTTTTGTCCAGGCCCCGTTTGGGGGTGTGATAGATTGGTATCCAGAGCCAAGGTTATAGAGAACCAGATAGTATATTTAGGTCTGGTCTATAACCAGTATGTGATCCTACGTGTTTACCTGCTTACGTATATAATTACTATCGATAAGTACGCGAGTATTAATTATAATACTTTTCTATAATTATAATACGATTAATTTTGCCATGACTATATTTTACGCCATCTTTACTTTCTTCTGCATTACACGCACCTTGCATGGTTTGATATAAAGGGGATTTATATAAACTTTTGCTTGTGCAGGTTATGGCAGCTCTGGTTATTTCTATTTCTTTGGACGTATCAATCAAGAGTGTGGGATCCTCTTTTTTGCGAGTTATCCTTATCGGTTCTATTTTTGTTGAGGTCCCGGTTGCACCAGAGGTAGGGGCTGCAGTTGCCTCAACTGCCGAGGTACTCAAGCTTGATACTCATTCATCATCAAAGGTTAATCCATCGGAGAGTTCACCACCTCCCGTATCTGTAGCACCTATGGTTTCACCTTTTCTGTGTTCAGACGATTCAGAGTCAGATACTGAGATACTTGAGAGGCATGTATCACCTACTACTTCTACTCTAGAGATCCCTACTGCTTCTATTCTACCCGCACCATCTGTTGTTGTCGCACCATCATCTGAGTTTCCTCTTGCATCTGTTGATGCACCACTTGAGATTCGTCGACGATGAGCTATTCTTATCCGACCCAGAAAATACATTCCCATTGGTCGACTTTATCATACTTATCCTGGTGGACCATGTAGGGCATTGACCGTGAGGAATTTGGTTAGACCTTTACCGTCTCATTGTTTAGCATTGAGGTACGCATCACATCACTTGGATCATTTTACTTCCAGATCATCAGCGGGTCATTCGTCTTTAGATCATTCATCATCTGGGAATTCTATTTTGGGTCATTCTTTAGCTGGACATTCACCACCAGACACCACCATTGCTGATTCATCTACACCACATAGATTTGTTCATCCACCAATTGCTAGGACTCCATGGTGTAATGAGGCCTATCTTCGTCGGAAGTCTGCCCTATTATCTACCATGTATCCACCGATGACATCCGAGTCGTTAGCTGGGGATTCTTCTTCTGAGTCATCTGCTGAACCATCTCGCAAGAGAT